>JARHVA010006584.1:840000-870000 GCA_037957365.1 Torreya grandis | reverse complement strand
GGCCAAATTTTTGCCCACATATGAAGCTCATGAATGGTTTGATGGAGTAGTGGATTTAAGGACATGGACAGAGTTGAAGAGACCTTTTCAAAATATCAAGATTTTTTAGAATGAGTATGGAAGAGCCTACAGGCTAAAGATGATAAGTACAAACACCTTTTGGGCTAAGTATTTGCTAAGGAATTATTCTAGGATTTTGTTTTGCTAAAGCTAACCTTTTGAGACCCATTTTTTGGGCTAAGTGTTTAAGTTTCTTCAAGACAAATTATTTGAGACAAGTTTTTGAAGTATGTTTTGTTTTTAAAAAAATGTCCAAAGCAAAAGATGAAGACAGTTTTTTCTAACGGAAATTTTTCTAAAATAATTTCCATTAAGACCTATTTCTTTTGATGAAATTTTATACATTAAATAATTCCAAACATAAATTATTTCAGACAAAATGTCCAAAGCAAAAGTCTAAGGGTTTTTTCTTTCAATAAAATTGTCCAAAGAATTTTCCCAAAGTGTCATTCTATAGGGAAAAGGTCTAATACAGTTTTTTCGATGGGCATTTTTTGTAACAAAGTATCCCAATACACTTTTTACAACAAAATGTCCCATATAATTTTTTTTGAAGGGTAATATTCTTTGCCAAAAGGTCCAGTGCAATTTCCCTGAAGGGTCATTTCTTAGGAAAATGGTCTCATTCAAGGATTTGAAGCATTTTTTCTCTTGGGAAACGATCTAATGCAAAAGTATCAAAGGGAAGTTACACAATAAAATGGTTCATTTAAAAATTCATGAAGAGCACTTTTTCACCAAAGTGTCCTATACACATTTTTTGAAGGATATCTTTTCCAACAAAGTGGCCAAGACAATTTTACTGAAAGGTATTTTCTTGAAAAAGTGACCCAAGAAAATTTTGTGAGGGGTACTTTTCTTAGAAAATAGATGAACTCAAAATCTCTAAAGGTAATTTAAAAAAGGAAAAAGGCTATTTAGAAAAGGTTGAAGGTCCATTCTAAGGACATAATTTCTTTAGTAAAATTGTTTTGGATAATTCTCTGAAATTTAGATATCTTTTAGAGATTTTGTCTCGAAGCAAAAGATTAAGGCATAACTACTTCAAACATTTTGTCCAAGAGAGAGACCCTGAAGACATGATTTTTTTTAGAAATCTAAAGGAATTTGATTGACTTATCCTTACTTTGAGTAATTCTTATAAAAAATTATCTAAAAGAATTAATTAAAGTAAGGATAAGTCAATAAAATTCCTTCAAATAAAGTGGTCAAAACATAAAGCCCAAAACAAATGTCTAGTTAAAGGTCTAAAATAAATAGCCATTTGATTTAAAAAGTCCAAGATAGCCCTACAAGTATCAAATTCAAGCACAGAATATGACCGTTGGTTTTCAAATGAGTAGTGATGATTGTATGAACATCATTTGTTTATACATCAAAGATTCAACCCCAAAAAATAACCATTGAAGTTTGAATATCATGGTGATAGTTGTGAAGATGTCAATCTTAAGATACTTTAAGTAGCCATTGTAATTCAAATGATAAGATCCTATAATATGGGTTCATCAAATAGATCATCTAATGGTGAGTAATGACTAACAATTTCATAGGCCCAAGTGGATCAATGGCTCATGTTTAATCACAGATCCAAGATCAATGATACGTAAGTGGGTCAAATAATCAAAATTCTCAAGAGGACACCACATGACATAAGCACATGAATTGATATACTAATATTAGGATCCTGTGGATTAATGCACATTTAACACATGGCATAAGTGGAGGTAGAGTTAATAATTCATATATAGATCTTAGGGCTCATTTTAGTCCATACCTATAAAATCCAATGAAGTGAGGGCAAGGATGACGTAAGTGGGACCAAGCAAATCTAAGAAGGAAACACATGGATGCCAAGTATCAAGAGCAAGTTAGCTCAGGTTGAGGACAATGGATTTCTCTCAATCATATAGAGAAGGATCAAAAAATCAAGCTAAGGTCAAGGGGTCAACAATCTAAGCCAACTTCAATAGCCAATGGAAAAATATCAAACCAGGACATTTTTTACTATGGTTGATAGACTTTTTATACTTGGGAAAAGAAAATAAATCAACCCAAGATGGTGGAAAAATATAGAACCAAGCTCAAATGTGATTTGAGTTAGACCAAACTGTATAAACAAAGGATCGAGCATTATCAGTAGGGATTTATAGAGATATATTAGGTTTTTGGACCTAATATAGATCAAAGGTTAGCAAGTTGGTGGCTATTTTTATACCAGGCATCAAGCAAAATGTCATACCTATATGAACTATAGGAAAACTAATAGTCTTAGACTAGTTTTACTTTATAATTAATTTAGGTCTAGGTTTTAACGTCGGAATGTCTATATGCAATTAATGAAGGAGCATCCAAAGCCATGCTCCTAATAGGTAGCCTCCCAAAGAAAACACAATAAAATCTCAGTTAGGTTCATAGACATAAGGGTTTTTTTCTTATACAAAAGCTAAGTGAGAGATACATAGAATATCAAAGAAAGGGTTTAGTGTTTATAACTATAGCTAGGGACATTCAATGCATCCTCAAAACCTTTAGAGAGCTCCTCACTCAACAAGCCATAGGAAATGTCCTGATTGATCAAAAAGGTGGTAAGGTTTTCATTAGCAAAAGGGTAAATGTGCCAGTTCATGTTTAATTAATGACTCAAGATAATGTGTTCCTATTTTGATGGCATGTTCCCACATCTCTTCATTCTTATCCCCTTCTCCTATATAATCCCTTTCTCTTCTCCTTTGAAAATGTTCTCAAATTTTAGACTTATTATCTTTATAAGAGATAGGGAACTCTTTGGGATACTATAAAGTATGCTCAACTTGATTAGGCTCAACCATGTTAATCATTTATAAGAACTACCTCTTGATGAAATATGAGACTTTCTTTGCCTATCTCCTACATTGGGTCTTATTTGGTGAGTTGTGCATGATGGCATTGTGTGAAGGAGAATCTTCCTCATCGATTATCCTCCTTTTTTACCTTTTATAGGTAGTTTTAAATGTTGTTTATAGGTTTATATTAGTGTTCTAATATGTACCCCTTCTATGAAATACTTATACAATTAGCCTGATCTTAAATTTCTGTAATCTAGTATTATCTTCTGCACATCTAGTATGGGTTCAAGCTTATGGGAACTTCCCTTTTAATTTTGGTGCATCACCTAGTTGACCTTCTTAGGATCCCTTATTATCTTATAACTCTTTTCCCTATGGAGAATTAGCTTAGTTTTAGTTTTAGGTGAGAATATAAGAGGATGTCATCCTACTCAAGAGGTTTAACCACAACATATGTTACCCATAGCTTGTGGTTGTCTCAATATTATAACTTAATTGGAGAGATCCTGAAGAACCCTCTTCAAGGGTGTAATTTAAGCCTATAACAATTTCAGGCACACACAATGGGACTAAGGTCTAAAGTAGTAGAAGGATTTTTGATTTTGTTCTTCTACATATCAGGCTTTAGAGGCATTTTACAAACATCAATGGTGACTCCAAGCATCTATCAGCTAGATAAGTAGCCTAATTAAGTGCCTAATCATCATAAAATGGTATGTAAAATGAGTTATCTTATGATTAGTATGCTTATCCTCTACCTCAACATCACACTTATTAGACAAATAATGTCTATGTATTCCCCCCAAGTGCCCCTCAAGTATCCTATCAACCCTATCATAACCCTTGTCCTCCTTCTACCCTTATTTATGACTAAGGTTCGCCTCTTTTGCATTCAAATCAGTCCTCTACTTCTCCTTATCAAGCATAGGATTACCTTGTTACATCCTTGTTAGGAGTCATGAAATTATTATAAATTTGTATCAAGTTGATAAGGGATTAGATTTTTCTCTAGTAATCCCTACCCATACTCTACAAAATACAAGGAGTGACATTGAATTAGTGAAGAGTAGATGGTTAGTTTATGAAATTATACAATGATTATCTTGCAAGAATGAGGACATAGAAATGATAATAAATATGTTCCAAAATGTAGAAAATATGTTATGTCTTATAAAGAGAAGTAGGCTCTTTTGGACCAGACTTAAGTGCCCTATCCCCTCCAAGATCCTCTAGATAAACCTTCAAGAGTCACTAATCAACCCCCTAGTCAGCCTTGTCCTAGTCCATTGCTATCAAAAATCAGAGAGGACATATTGGAATAAGGAAGAACAATCATTAAAATCAAAGAGGGGGTCAAGATTGTACAAAAAATTTGCATTAATTTCATAAAAGGGATGAAGATATTCTTTCAAGATTTATGGAATGTATGGGCATCCATTGAGGAAGTTGACTACCCACATGTTGAGAAGCAAGAAATGAAAGGGTATGTATTGTCTATTGAAAAAGTGTTTGAGCAATGGGAGAGAAAGTTGTCAATATTGAGCCATTTAGTTTACCTTATCTTAACCTTATGCCTATTATTACTTAAGAGCATGAAGATATTCCATCTTGGATCATATACTATGACCCTAACTATTTCATACCCTCTCTTGTGAAACCACCCTCTCCCACACCCATTTAAGAAAAGTAGAAGGTGACCAAGTCCTACACATTCCCCTCATGGAAATAAATCAAGGAGGGCACAAAGACAGAAAGAGAGGTGTTAGTTAAGGTATTATATGAACTAGTCCTTTTATAGGAAGGGTTAGTTGTGCTAAAAATGAATCAAATAATCATAGCTCAGCTCAATAAGCTTGGTGTATAAGAGTTTTGAGATTCTTTCTCCTCAGTTTAAAATCCACTTAAAAGATCATTCAAAGTACTTAGATGGAAGGATACCATCCTATGTTGTAAGAAAGGTGAACTTATTCACCCACCCACCATATACCTTATCAAAGAAGAGCCTATTCTATAAAGGATAAAGGAGGAACTTGCAGTCATAAGTGAGACCAAAGAAAACAAAGCAAGTGTCTGTGATAAGGAGATCATAATATGTAGCCTATTTCATAACAAGGAGTATGTTTTAGATTTAAATTTGTAGGATCTTGATGAGAATAAAGAGGAAAAATTTCATGGACCTAGTGTGGGGGTCAAGATCAACTAAAAAATTGTGGAGCCTAAAGAGTTATGACAACATTTCTGCTCAAAATTTTTAAGTGAAATGAAGTAGCTTAATGCTACAATTTTGCCTGAATAAGTAATTTGAAAAGCTAAATATGGGGCATACCTTGAATTGACTATTAAAATTCCATTGTATATAGATGAATAACAATATTAGGACTAAGTGCTTGAGGTTGGTCCACTTCAAGATGAAGTATTAGTTGAGGATAGCCATGATATGTTAGAGCTAGAGGAAAGCAGATCAGACTTTGAGAAATAAAAGCATGATGTTTTAGATTTGGGATGGTCAAATAAACACTCATTTGTACTTGAAGAACAAGATGAAATATTGAGTGAGGTTGATGAAGGGGACATCTTAAGTGATCAAGTGATTCAATTTGATAATCATACCAATGAAAAGTTTAAAGAGTTATGGCAATAGTTCAATGCCATAACCAAAGAGTTTGAAAAGGCTAAGGGACCTGCCCTTCTTCCAAAAAACTATTAACATGTTGATTTAAGCATGAATAGTCCTAGTTGTCATAAGTACAAGGTATAAGAATATGGTCTTCTTAAACCACCAATTGAACCAAGTGTAGTTACTCCCAAGAGCCTGAGTAAAGTCTTCATTCAAGACTTTCTCAAGAGTGATGAGAAATAACAAAGAAGTGATCCCATAGTCCAACATGAACCAAGCTTGGAAGACTTTCATCAGTATGTATACATTGGCGACATGTTTATTCCACTATATCCATATGGGAGCACATCAAAAAGATCAGCCATCAGGTTGCCTGATTCACCAATTGGTACCTTCAATGCAAAGTATCTTCCATCATAATATGTTGCAAGTAGATGATACTAGAGGTTTTCAATTTGATCTAGGAGGACCAATTTTGAAAAGGAATTGTATATATTAGACTAGGTTCATGTTTTTTTTGAGTGATTTTGTTCACATCCATTTAGTATAATAGTGTTCTTTCTTTCCTATAAATGTCTATGTGCATTTTCTTTTGTTATTTGTTTTGGTCCCTATTGTTTCAAGAGGAAGTTCAAAAATGGGTTAGACTCATATTTAGTTTAAGA
Source organism: Torreya grandis (assembly GCA_037957365.1). NCBI lineage: Eukaryota > Viridiplantae > Streptophyta > Pinopsida > Cupressales > Taxaceae > Torreya > Torreya grandis. The sequence goes on along the minus strand of JARHVA010006584.1, from coordinate 863,833 downwards.
TAAATTTAATATCAAAGAGGAGACTCCATGCCTAATGGACTAGACAAGGTAGCATGGTCTGGGTTCTCTTGCATAGATAGGCATACAACCCCTATGAGCTGCTAAAGATGTTGGTCAAATTTTTGCCCACATATGAATATCTTGCATGGTTTGGTGGAGTAATGGATCTAAGGACATAGACAGAGTTGTAGAGACCCTTTTAGAATATCAAGAGTGCTTGGAATGAGTATAAAAGAGCCTATAGGCTAAAGAAGCTAAGTACAAACCCTTTTTGGTCTAAGTCTTCACTAAGGAATTCTTTCAAGATTTTGTTTTAATAAAGCTAATATTTTAGGACCCTTTTTTGGACAAATGTTGAAGTTTATTTCAAACAAATTGTTCAAGATGAAGTTTTCGAATTATGTTTTCTATTAGATAAAATGTCCAAACCAAAAGAGGAAGAAAATTTTCTCTAAGGGAAATTATTTCACAGTAATTTCCTTAAGTACCTATTTCTTTTGGAGAAAATTTCGACATCAAAGAAGTCAAAGCATAAATTATTCTAGATAAAATGTCCAAATCAATAGTCTAAGGGTCTTTTATTTTGGGAAAATTATCATAACAATTTTCCCAATGGGTCATTCTATAAGGAAAAGGTCCAACACACCAAGGTAAATTTTAGTGATGAATATTCATTAATTTATCAATATTATAGTTTTTGAATTTTAATTTTGGTAAATTTTTAGAGTCAAAAGATGGGACCAAATCACCAAACTTTTAGGGATATAAATAATTTTGGGGTTTAGATTACCAACCCTTTACAACATTATCTTAGAAAGTAGTTTAATTTACCCCCCCCCCACACACACACACACATACACACATAGATATATAATATACCCTATGATATAAATTATTTTGGGGTTCTAGCAGAGTCATTCGACATAACCATTCGACAGAGCCATTTAGCTTAATCATTTGGTAGAGCTATTTGACCTTGTCATTCAGCCTAGCTATTCAACCCTACCATTCAGTTAAGTTATTTTTCCCTACCATTCAGCCCAACCATTTAATAGATCCATTCAACCCAATCGTTTGATAGATCATTTTGGCCCAACCATTTGATCTTGTTGTTTGGCCAAGCTATTTGACCCTATCATTTAGCCAAACTGTTTGGCCTAGTCATTTATCCCAATCATTCAGCTTTGAGATGACATAAAAAATGGTTTAAAAAATTAAAACCTATGTTATAAAAACCTCAGATAGGCAAAAAAAACTAGAAAGCAAAAAAAATAAAAATTGACCTATTGATTCACCAAGGCTGTGAATCAGATTTGCCTAAATGAATCTAAGAAGGTTTTGGATATAGGCTCTTAAAATTTACCCTACATCAATTTTTTTTTTAAGGTAAATATTTTCAACAAAGTGTCCTAATAAACTTTTTTTGAAAGGAACCTTTTTCAAAAAAGTGTCCCATACACATTTTTTGAAGGGTACTTTTCTTCACCAAAAGGTCTCGTGCAATTTCCCTGAAGGGTCATTTCTAGGAAAAATGGTCTAGTTATAGGTTTCAAAGGGTCTTTTTCTCTTGGGAAATAATCCAATGTAGAAGTCACAAAGGGTAGTTCTACAAAAAACTAGTCCATTTCAAAATTCCTAAACATCACTTTTTTAGCAAAGTGTCTTATATACTTTTTTTGAAGGATATCGTTTTAATCAAAGTGGCCAAAAAAAAATTCCCAAATGTATTTTCTTGGGAAAGTGAACCAAGAATTTCGTTTGAGGGGTAATTTTACCAAAAATGGACCAATGAAAAATCTCCAAAAGGCATTTCCAAAGGGAAAAGATCTATTTAAAAAAGGGTGAAGGGTCATTCTAAGGACACAATTCCTTTGAGAAAACTGTTTGGGACAATTCTCCCAAAGGCAAATTTATATCAAAGCTTTTATCCTAAATCAAAAGACTAATAAGGCATAATTCCTTCATAAATTTTGTCTAAGACAGAGACCTCAAAGAAATGAATTATTTTAGACATTTTATTTAAAACAATTACTCAAAGAAAGGATAAGTAAAGAAAATTCCTTTAGAGAAAATGGATGAAACATAAATCCTAAAACAAATGTCTAGCTAAAGGTCCAAAGGAAATAGCCATTTGATATCATAAGTCCAAGATGGCCTCAAAAATGTCAAATTAAAGCATAGAATATGACTACTAGTTTTGGAATGAGTAGTGAGAGTCACATGAATGTAAAATACATTCACACAGATGTCAAAATTCAAACCCTAGTAAATAACCACTGAAGTTTGAATATCTTGATTATAGTTACATATATGTCAATCTTAAGATCCATAAAATAGTGATTGAAATTATAATGGTAAGATCCTATAATGTAGGTTCATCAAATAGATGATCTAATGATGAGAAGAGATTGATATTTTAATGGGCCTAGGTGGATCAATGGCTCACATGTAATCATGGATCCAAGATCAATGGTAAATGAGTGGGTCAAATAGTTAGAGATCTCAAGAGGCCACCACATGGTGTAAGAACATGAATCGATAGACTAACAATATGATCTTGAGGATTGATGTGTGTTTGACATGTGGCATAAGTGAAGGCAGAGTTGACAATTCAAATATGGATTAGAGGGATCACATTTATTCATACCGAGCTAATATAATAGAGTGGGGGAAAATATGGAATAAGTAGGACCAAATAAGTCTAAAAATAAAATATGTGTATGCCAAGTATCAGTAGATCATTATCTTAGGTTGAGGATCTATGGTTCTTACTTAATTGTATAGAGAAGGATCAATGGTTTGAGCTAAGGTCAAGGTTTCAATGATCCAAGTCAACTTTGATAACCAATGCAAAAGGATTGAGGTAAGACATTTTTGACTAGGGTAAATAAACCAGATTGACTTGGGCATAGCAAATAAATCAACCCAAGCTGGTGAAAATATATAGAATCGTATTCAAATGTAATCTAAGTTAAATGAGAATGCATAAATAAAGGATCAGGTATTATTTATAGGGCTCTGTAGAGATATATTAATTTCTTGGACATAATATAGATCAAAGGTTGGAAATTTGGTGGCTATTTTTAGACCAGGCATTGAGTAGAATATCATACCTATATAAACTTTAGGAAAACCAATAGTCTTAATTGGTTTCCTCTATAGTTAATCTAGTTCTAGTTTTTAATGAAATAATGGCTATATGTAATTAATGAAGGAGCATCTCAATCAATGATCCTAATAGGTAACCTCCCAAAGTAGACATAAAAAATCTCAGTTAGGTTCATAGACATAAGTGTTTTGTCTTTATGCAAAAGCTAATGAAATATACATAGAAGATCAAAGAAATGATCTAGTGTTTGGAACTATAGCTATGGGAATTCAATGCATCCTCAAAACCTTTGGAGACCTCCTCACTTAAATGGCATGGGTAGTGACTTGATTGATCAAAAAGGTGACAAGGTTTTCATTGAAAAAAGGACAAATGTGGTTGCTTAGGTTTAATTAATGACCTGAGATAAAGTGTTCTTATTTTGATGGCATGTTCCCACATATCTTCTCTCTTCTCCCCTTCTCCTATCTAATCCCTTTATCTTCTCCTTTGAAAATTATCTAAGATTTTAGACCTTTTATCTTTTTGATAGATAAGAAAATTTTTAGGATACTAAAAAGTATGTTCATCTTGATTAAGGTTGACCCTATCAAGCATTTGTAAGAATTACCTCTTGATTCAATATGATAAGTTCTTTTCCTAGCTCTTGCCTTGGGTATAGTTTGGTGAGTTGTGCAGGATGGCATTATGTGAAGGAAAATTTTTCTCATCCATTGTCTTCCTCGTTGACCTTGTTTAGGGAGTTTTCAATGTCGTTTGTAGGTCTAGATTAGTGTTCTACTTTGAACATCTTCTATGAAATACTTATGTAATTATCTTGATCTAATGTTTGTGTAAGATACTACTATCTTATTTATATTTAGTGTGGGTTCAATCTCATGGGTGCCTCCCTTTTAAATCTAGTGCATTATTTTGTTAACCTTATTAGGATCCATTATTCTCTTCTATCCCTTTTCCCTGTGAAGCATTAGTTTAGTTTTAGTTTTAGGTGACCATCAAAGAGGAAGCTAGCCTACTCCAGAGGTTCAACCCTAACATAGGTTACCCATAACCTAGGTTTGTCTTAATATTATATCTTAGTTGGAGAGATCCTAAAGAACCCTCTATAAGGGTTTAAATTAAGCCTATAATAATCCCCAAAGTAACTTGAACCCAACAAAGCTTAGCTAAATCGTGGAGGTATTAATTGGATCCCCAAAAATTAAAAACTCAATGTTTGACTAGATCCATAAATTTCTTGGGCATAAGGGAGGTCAAGGTGTCCTTAGAAAAATGGGGGTTTACTAGATCCCCACTTTTATCTAAAAACTAGAGTGGAAATTTCATCTAGGGGTGAGGTTATGATCCTTATATGGACCCAAAGACAAGTTAAAACATATGATTTTTAAACTGGATTCTATATTCCATGATATATTATTACCAATAGAGCCCAACTCCCCTAAATAACACCTCAAATAGAACCTACCAATGCTAGGATCACCAAAGATTCCCAAGTCTTCCAAAAAAGGAATCCAATAAACATATCAAATAGAGTTATAACCAACAACAAAAATCAAAAGTGAAGACCAAAATTTAAATTTAAAAATATTACACATCATCCTACCAAAAAATAATATTTGATCTAATATCTAATCCCAACAATGGCACAACAACTAGAACACATCAATATAAGATGGAAAAAATCCAAGGATTGAGTGTGTCTAATAGTGTTCATACCATATAAATTGAAACCAACATCCATAGCCAAAATTTATAGAATATAATCATCCTCTATAAAGCTAGACCCTCTATATCATATCCCATCATATATTTCCAAAAGTAACATAGAATTAGATCACACCAACACATGGAGTGAGAATTTTTACTTCATGCACAAATTATCATATTATAAAATTAAATATACCAACCAAACAAATAAAGAGACTATCCTAAGTCTACCTTGGACCTAACTAGAATAGGACAATAGATCCCAAATGCATCCTCAAAAAATTCATAACATAAGACTAGAGATAATGAGATCAAAAACCTCCATTTAATATAATGAAAAAATAAGTCTAATCCTATCTTACACTGAACAAGAACAAAGATAAAATTCCATAAATTATAATAAGTAGAACAAAAAAAGATATGGGCTCTTTCATCACACATTTAAACATATTTGCATTCCCTTTTATTGGATATACAATAAAGACTTGATTCATACTTATAAAACCTAAAATCCAAACTATGTTTAAACATTATTTACACACATGATTAAGATATCTAAACCCCTTGTTATGAAAGAGATAAAATCCATAAAAAGGGTTTCACCATAAAGTGAAGAGGTGTCTCTCTTAAATTGGTTCAGGGAAAAACAAATTATCACCACCATGATGATGAAGGAAGATATTCGATATAGATGAGACTCCATAGGTTAAAATTTTTACACACCATGAACCCAATGGGGGTTTAAAACTAAAAACAACCAAGCACCTAATAAGGGGTCCAACCAAAATTACCACCTACCCAAATATGAACCAAAACTAGATACAATACAAATAAAGGGTGATAGGACAAGTAAATCCATGAATACTAGCAATGTATGCCTCCCTAACTCCTAGAAATCTCTAAAATCATAAAGACATACCTATTTGAGCACTAAGAACCAATTTCAAACAAGGACCTAAACCCTTTCTCAAATTTAGATCATCATCCTGATCACCCTTCTCCCCTAAATTTTAATTTTGTCCCCCAATGCTCTTCCTAATTAGCTCCATTTCCTATAGTTAAATGTAATAATAATATATTTCTAAGGTTTAAGATTTTAGGTGTTTTATTTATTGTCTATAAGGTATCATACATTATATGGGATAATATTATATGCCAAATATGTAGGATGCACATTACTATACTTCAAATTTGAAGTGTGACTACCTTACCCCCTGAAAAATTTAAATGTTTAGTATTAATTTTATAAGTACATATTCCTCACCATTAAGACAACTCACGTGTAGAAATAAAAGTAATATATTAAAATATAAGCCACTAAATAATCAAATGTGGCATATCCTATGTTTAAATTAATGTACATATAAAAGGTGAAGCTGGTGCAATTTTTCATAATTAACCAAAAAATGTTGTGTATAAGACAATTAGGGAGTGGTAAAGGTTCAAATTTTTTATTTGAAGTATTCTATACAAGATAGATCAATCAATGTTTTCTTATAGAATTACATCTTATTTATAGAGCACGAGAAATATGGTCAATTGGAAATGAGTAGAGTGATGAGTATCCATTACAAAATTATCATCACAATGGAACATAACCTCTATAAATTGGATTTTACAACACTATCCAACCAAGACATGTTTGATAAAAGTGTATTACATATTGTAATTATTGATGGAAAATAATAGTGAAGAATACTTAGAATGGTGAAGGTTAATTGAAAGTACAATTGAGGAACTTATGCATGGATGACCTGGATGAATTATATGAATGGGTGAGTGAAAAAAAGTGAAAAAGTTCATGAATAATACTGAGATTGGTGAGGGGCAAATCCAAGTGCAAGTGTAAGTGTAATTTAGGAATTTATGTGTGGTTGACATGAATGACTTCTATGAATGGGTGATAAAAAAAGTGATAAAGTTCATGAATAATACTTAGAATGGTGAGGGGAAACTCCAAGTTCTAGTGCAAGTTTAAATTTATTAAATTATGCATAGACAAAATTGATGACTTCTTTGAATGGGTGAGTGATAAATAAGTGACACAGTTGATGACATGGGAGTCTTCAAATACAAACAACAACCTATAGAGTATGTTTCCAATATAGATACTCCAAATATATGGTTTTATATGTTATCGATTTGTTACTTGAATATATGTAAAGTCATTTTGAGTCATAAGTATTAAAATTTATTTTTTCTCATTGGAATGAACCCCACCACTTATGTATTGTAATAGTAATCTCAAATCTATTTTATTAGGTGTGTCTTTTTTAAGCACCCTAATATGATATAAACATTATATAAGTTAGAGATTTGAAATCCATCAACATGGTATTCATGAGAAATTTATAAAAATGTATGAAATGAAGAAAAATGATATATTTAAATATTGATGATGACAAAGGAAAAAAGGAATAAATGAGTTTCTTTTTCCAAAAAATATCTATTTCCCATTTTAAAAAATATTATAGGTTTTCATCCATGTAAACATTCTTATTTTCACAAATTAGATGGTATAAAAATAATTTTATTTAATTTCTAAGTGAATTGATTGAACCTTCCAAAGATAATTGAGTATACATCATGTGCTCGATGAAAAATTTGAGATGAAAATCCTATTATACCACCATGTTACTTTTTAATTTGAACAAAAAAGGAATGGAGTGTTTAGACATGTTCTCTCTTTATGTACGTTAAATTTATTATGTTCAACACAGTATAAATATCAAATCTTTCTAAAATGTTGTAGGGTTCTTCAAATAGGCTTTTATATTATCATATCCATATACTAGATTGAAACTAGCATTTGATAAAGGAGAGGAAATGTATATTCTAATAGGTTGAATGAATTATCTTGCAAATTATTCATAAAATAAATGAGTTGAAATACAAATAAGATATTTTAAGAAGCTACTTAACATAGAGGACTTTAAAATTGATTCTTTCTTTTATATAATTAAGAGATATTAATGGAGAAAGAGAAATAATGTGAATTACTTGGGATAAATAAAGAGAGAGCATTTAGAAGACCACTCAAAAATGTTGATCAAAATTTGTCAATAGCTTTGTCCTTATGAAATTCATTTCAATGATCAAAATGTATTGGATATATTAAAAAGGATATTTTTATGATTCAAGTACTTTCTCTTTGAATGGTTTTTTTTTATTATTGGCACATAAAGGCAATTGTAAAAGTATTAATATAAAATGTTATAATACACATTGACGGAAATAATAGTGATGTAAAATTATTTTGATTTTATTAAAAATCCAAGACAAATGTTTGTATTCTCATGATTTATGATTTTCCTCTAATAGTAGTACCTTAAAAAATCATCTTCAATGGAAGCACTATGACATGTTTATTGTAGTGATGAATAATAATAAATGTTATTTATTATTTTTTATATATTTCATTCAAAGTGGATACAATGATAGATTAATATTATTAAAATTAGCACTTGGTCAATATATTTATATAAAGGAAGTCATCGATTACTCCAAGGAATCTATATTTATATAAATGTCAGTACAATTCCTATTATATTATATATCAGTTTCATGATAACAAAGAACATAAAGCTCATTCATGTAAATATCATTACTATAATTTATATGTGACAAAATATTGCATTCATAATATTTTTCAAATTTTTACTGAAGATTATTGTATAAGAAACATCATCAAATAAAGAGAAAAAAAATCATAAATTATCCAATGTATATACAATTAGTGGTAGTAATTTTTTATGCTTTACTGATTTTCAATAAAATGAGCATTATATATAATAATGTTTTTATAAAAAATAATTTCACTCCAACATAGCAGTACGTAGGCATTATAATATTTTGAAGGAATTTCAAATAGCTTATGGAAGACGTGATAAATTTAATGCAACATATATAACTGATTATGGATATAGTGATATTTGATTTGTTTATGCTTTAGTGATGGTTTATATATAAATAAAATCAATCTTACTATGGGAAACACTACACACAATTTTATTTCCAAAATTTATTGAGACAAATGATTGGGTACATATTTCATCATCAACCTTTACTATTATCTAAAGGTTTCCTAAAGGAATTTGAATATGGGTCATGTGATTTTTCATTTTCAATTATTCTTTTTAGAATATATTAATAGCTTTCAAATCACTCTCTTTACTTTTGAAGAATATTTTTAAATAAATTTCAATACAAATTCATGTGCAATAACAAGGTTAAAATTAATATTTTATTTTAAAGCAAAAAACATGGATGGGTTCTGAGTATCCAATAAGTCATCCTTATGAAAAGGATTATTTTTTTTGTCTACATTATTTTAAATTACTATGGAATATTCTTAAAGAAATCACAAAATTTCTTTGTAGTAACATTAATAAAATCCTTTTTTTTATAACTCTAGAATCAAAATAGGTTGAACCTTGTGTCTGCTTAGTGTGAGTGCACAAGTATTTTATTAATAGTTCAAAAAATCAAGTACATAAGGGTGCCTTTACTCCGTTAACACTTTTACAATGCAAACATAGATTTATATAGTTTTTACCAATAACCGGTAAAAACAACTAATCCTATAGCCAACTAAATATGGGAAAACAACCTGTAAAGCAATTCTAATTAATAAATATAAACCATTAAAACTATGTAATAATTAAACTAAGTAATTTTATTTTATGGGGGTGTCTTTACTAAAAGATGCATGCCCCATTTACAATAATTATTAATTACCTACCAAAAATTGAACCTAACGTTAAGACTTTGGAACAAGTGCTAACAATTTATGAACCATGTTTCTTCTATTCATCTAGTATTGGTCTATTATTTTTCCTAGAAAAAAATTGTAGCTTCAAATTAACAAAAATAAAAAATTATATATTGTAGGTGAAAAACATTGCAAAGGAAAAAAGGACAAAAATGGGTGATACCACCCCAACATAAAAAAAACCCAAGGTGAAGGAAAAATAAATCCCTATGATAACAAGTGAAGAAACATTTTAAAAAAATGAGGTCTAAAAATAAACACCATATAATATGGAGCAAAACACACAACTTGAATAAAATTGATAAAAGTAAAATTGAATTGGATCCATAATATAACTTAATAAATGAGAGATTAAAATATTATGCACAAGTATTTTATCAAAATTTAGTAATGACCCAAAGATCAACATCCAAGTGAAATCCCTCATTGGAGTGTGAGTCAACCTCAGAGTTCAACACCTTGTAATGATGTAAAAAATAGATATCATGGAAGGAGAGAAAAAAGTTATTTTAGAGATGAAATTGGTTGTATATAGAATTTTTATATTTTGTATACCCCTTTTAATGAGTTGATGACTACCCTAGAGTCCTGAAAGATATAAAACTTTCCAACTCTTTTATGAATTAAAAGGCTAAGAAGAAGTTTCTAAGCAATCGAATTGGAAATGATATTTGTTTAACTTCTAAGGCCTACCTTTAAATTAAATAAGTTTTTAGAATTTATAAAGAGAGTTTCACTAGCACCAAAATGAGTAAGGGTATCTTGAAAATCTCCATAAAAATATTCCCAAGCACAAGTTTGATTTGTGGGAGGATGAAATATAAATCATTGTCTTAGGATGTTCAAAATAAATTAAAATGTCTCAAATTGAGCCACATTTTATAAAGACATTGAAAACTACATATCCTTTAGCCTTAAAATTTAAAATCATTCCCCATAATTTGAATTCCCTAAGACACAATCAAAGGTAAATAATTGAATGGTTTTAGTTTATATTATTATACCAACTCTTGAGGAATGCATTCATAAAAAGACCCCACAAGAAATATCTCATAATAGTAGATGCCTCAAGATTAGGCTAAATATTTTTAGCATATGGGAAAGTGACAATAAGGTGATTCATATTCTCCAATTCATGAAAACAAAGATTGTAGGGATTCATATGATGTCATCTTATTTTTCTTACAACTTTCAAAGTAATAGATTTATTGTTTAAAGCCAGTTATAAAGAGTTTTATTTTTTGAGGATATCTTCAGTAGGATTGGTGAATTTAGATTGATAACCTAACCACACAGTATGTTCCCCTAGCTTGAGATGAATAACCAAACTAGAACATCAACCTATGAAGTGAGTCTAAGATGACTCCATTTAAATTTATTAACATAGTCATCCCACCTAATACTAGCCTCCCCAACAAATCATAATGAGAAATAACTTTTCCATCCTTGTCACCAAGGGTTAGTTTGAATTTGGTCCACATCCTATGCCAAAAAGAAGATACATAGATCCTCTAAATTATCTATTAGTTCCTTAAAAAAAAATGAATCAACACCATAATTGAACCAAAGATAAATCCCAAATTTTATTCTAGTTCAAACCCCTCCTTCCATACAATTCATTAAACAATAGTTAGTAAATATTAAATGGATTATTTTCACATAACAGTAGTAGTGTGATAGTTTTTTATAGGTCTTCAGATCCACTCTTCAACATTAAGTGGTTTAATGTGTTTATGTAAGATGATTTTATTCCATTGTCCATCATTTGAGATGAGCCTTCAGATAATTTTAGTAGCTAAATGCTTGCAAAAAATGTTAATATATTTTAAAATCCTACCACAAAAAACGTAATTTTAGTAAGGGTTTACCATTTGAGTGAAGATATACCATCCTTATCATTTTTTCAAGTCTAGATGAATTTGAAACCTTTTTTATTTAACTTATCAAGAAAAGTTTTAGGTATATGAGTTAAAATAATCTAGTAAATTGGAATAACATCTAACACTATCTTAATAACAGAAATGTTTCCTCCAAGAGAGACAATAATTTCACCATTAACATATCCATTTTTTTTTGCCTTTTTTATCATCAAATTCAAATCATTTATTTATTTATTCATTTGTATTTATAATAAATGCTAGATACTTGAATCCTCTTAGAAGGTCAAACATTTATAAAGGGAAAGACCTATAATCCCCAATTAATATATTGGTCCTCCATAAAAATAAAATATATGACGGACTTTTGTAAATTTAACTGAATTATGGTTTTCATAAAAAGAGATCTAGAGTCTTACTCAAATTATTTTCACTTTGATTTCCATCAAAAAAAAGACACACATCATCCATAAATACTAGGTTCATGAGAAATATAGTTATACCAACCTTAACTTCTTTAATACCAACTTATCTCTTGGTGTCGATAATTCTCTAACTAAGTCTTTCACAAATAAAAAGAAAGAGTATAGGGGAAAGGTGACATCCATTCCTTAAATCACATATGGACAAAAAAATTACAAGTCTAATCAATTAATAAGTAATGTAATGGATATAAAATACATTTAACCCATAATCCAATTTATCGTATAAAGGTGAAACCCAATATGGATCAAGACTAATCTTAAGAAGAGAAAGTTTGATTTACAAAAGGCCTTAGAAAGTGATAGTTTCAAAATAGCCATGTAAAATTACTTATTTTGATAGTATAAAGACTCTCATGGCCACCCCAATCATAACATATAGTTCTCACTCATGTAAGAAGACAAATTTATCATTGGAGAGGGTTTTGGATAGAAATATTTTTATCAAAATTGAATACTATTTTAATTATATTATAGATACAATTACACAAGGAGATACATCAAAAATCATCAAAAGATGTCAGGATGTCCTTATTTAGAATGAGATAAATAAAGGTAGAATTGTAATCCTAAGGATCTTCCATGTCTGCCTAGACTCCTCAGCAAGCCTTAGCAAATACCCACCAAGAAAATTAAAAAAATAATGAATTTAGCTATCCAAATATCAAGCCCAAGAATATTATCCTTTTTGAAAGTAATTATATCGAACAACAACTCTTCTTAGTGAATTATGCATCAATCCTCTTGTGATTACCATTAACAATTAAATTGCGAAATAAATAATAAATTTGATCAATATCTATGATGTTCACTTTTTTAGGTTCCTTATATAACATTTGAAAGTGAGAGACACCCAACATACAAATCTCATGGAAAGTCCTCATTGGGGATCCATCTACATTTTTCATTTATCGAATAATATTATTATTTTTACAGTGATTAAAAAATTCATTAGAAAATATGTTTTCATCAACATTTTCAAACCTTAAATTTATAATTTTTAGTCTCGACTTGGATTCAATATCTATTAATGGATCCCACTTATTCATCTCTAAGGATTTTAACATAAGTTTGGTAGTCTCATAAAAGTCATGTTCAATATCATTATCATAAATTTCATTTATCTAATATTCCAAAGATATAATATCCTTTTTAGTTTATTTAGGTTTGGTTTCACCCAATTATCAAACACATTTTTCACTCTTTTTGTAGTAATGGTATATTCAATACTAGATGATTCTAATAGGATAGTATCAAAGGCTACCCACTCATATTGAACCAGATTTATGAGGTCATTATCCTTCAACCATGATATATTGAATTTAAAAGTTAGATAAGGTTTATTATATTCTATTTAAATATAAAATAGTATGGGAAGATGATCAAAGTCTTTGATCAAAGATAACCAAGTTTTGAATTTTGTAGTGCTAGACAAAAGTAAATGTAAGAGTACAAACCTATTGAGCGTATTGGCCACACTATCTAATCTAACTCTCATTTTCTACCAAATAGGATTAAAATGGATAGGTTCAATGTCTAGTAATATATAATCCTTAATTTTTTAATAATAAGTAGTTAAATAATGTGTTAATTCTCACTAGATCCCTCACTTTTAGTAGTAAAGTTTAGGTCTCACCAAGTGAAAATATATTAGATCTCAAGAAATTTAGAGTGAACATGTCTGAAAATATTATCATTTTATCCTCATTTAGACAATAAATTTTAGTCACATAAAAGTTTTAATGAGCTAAATATCATGAATTTACACCCTAATATCCTAAGGTAATATAATATAGTTTCCAAGACTTAACGAGGTGGTTTTCCAGCTCAAGACCAAACCCCCAGAGTTGGAAATAGCATATGTAGTGAAAAATGCCCAATCCTTCATAATTTATGATATTTCCCCTATAAAATTACTCACTTACTCCTTAGTATCTTGAATTATTATCATTTTTGTCTTATTATAATGAATCAATCTATTCAAATAAGTTATTTTTTGAGGGATAGATTGAAGGATTTATGCCAAGATCATCATTAATAAAATTGAAAATAGAGAAAATAAATGCATAAAAATAAAGTAATATTATTTTTTAACCATAAATCGAGATGGATAAATATAATATAGTGTTAATAATATATAAATGAATAATCATAGGGGTGATAAACAAATATATAGTAGGAAAATTAATTTGAAACATACATAAGCAATATTATGAATTTAAATGTTGAGATATGCTAAAAATAGAAAGGACATATGTTTCTTGATATTTTAATGAATTAAAAATAAGAGTACTAACCTATTTTAATTTAATAACATATCTAATATGGAATGTATGGTTGGAGTAGAGTAGACGTAGATTCTAAAATAGTCATCAAATTATGTAAAAATATAGTATGTGGCTTGAAATACATGCATCAAAACTAGATAATTAAATTGATGATAATGTCTAAATGGCACACATGTGTCTAGTATAAAATATAAACTAAATATGAGTTTAACCACCTAGAACCTTATGGGTTTTTAATCACCTTTACTAGATAGTGTGCTCATATCTCACACACAAGCTACCACCCTCTATCAAATGATCAAACCCTAGCTTCTTCACCCTTGGAAGGACTATGGAAAAAAAAGTTAGGGAACATGATTTCAAGCTTCATAATGGATTCAATTTTCAATTGGTTATTCCTACATAACTAATACTCTAAAGAGAGCCTCGGTGTTATGTATTTATCCCCTATGTGGTGGATTGTGTGTATAGGGATGCAATGTGTGATAATCAAGTACATAGAGTGACCTATCTTATAACATGGAAAATATATCTCATGGAATTCTCCTTCAATACTTTAGACCTATAAATGGGTTTTCCCTATGATTAATATTGAAATATTAGAGAATAGGAAATATTTTCTCACTTTATTAATGGATTGAGTGTTTTTGGTAAGTTGACTTTTGTGTTGTTAGATCAATGCTAGGACTTTAATGAATGAGGATCAATATCGTATATATACCAATCTATTTTAAAAATATCTCACATAAAAAAAGAAACATAGAATGTTTGGCCCACAATTATATAGTATGATTTGAGTAACATATAAGTAATAAGGATAAGAGATAGTGGATGTGAGCCTTTCAATAATAGGAAGGTGTAGGAACTAAAGGGTCCAACCATGACAAGTAATATATGAGAATATAATAATTAGGTGTTATATAATTCATATTTAGTGTTTACATTTTACCCCATTTAATATAGTAATTAAATTTCTAGTTTAAAGGGGCAAAAATACGTACTTAGGTATGTATAAAACACCTTATCTTTATGTGATTCCTACTTGAGTGCTTCATTTAGGACTCACCTAAAACTAATAACATGTTATGTTATATTATATAATTAGTGCATATAATAATAAATTATATTATGCTAAATGCTTTATATTAAAGAGGTAAATGTTATAAATACACCTTTGTATGAATGTAGCCATCTTAAGTTTTAGCAATTTGATGTGAAAATATGTTCTATTGTGAAGCTTTGAAAATTATATTAGGAAAAATATAAAAATTTCAAGTGCATATGTGTATAAATATTTGAGGAAAAATTTCCCTCAACCTTAAATTAAAGTTTATTTTCCACCTAACAGTTGATATTACCTCATCCATGCAACCCAATCATAATTATAACCTAGTGAGTGTGAGTGATCTAAGTCAGCTCACACAATGAATCTGGTGAGGGTAGATGATTTAGTCACATCATTCTATATATATTTTTAGATTAAGTTATGTAATCACATAAAAATGTCCAAAAATGAATAAATACTATGGTAGATTAACTTAATAATAGTTCATAAAATTTGATTTTGGTGTATGTTGAAGTCCAAAAAAGTGTTTGAAATATAAACATTGATTTGATTTTTAATTTTTAGGTTCTATTTCACATAGAATATGCACCTCATATATGTCTGAAGATGAAACATGGGCATAACAATGATACCAATGTATAAATTACTACTAAAAATGTGTATTCTAAATCATATAACAAAGAAATGTTTCCAATTTTTAAACTTTGTATGTGTGGAGAACATGTTTTCATAATATGAACCCACTAAAATATGAAAATGTTGAGCATTAAATAAGTGTGGAAGTCATGCCTTTTTTCCATTTTCCCATTAAAATCTAAAAATGTGAAGGTGTGGAATAAGTGCCTATATGACATGAAACCATTAACATTTATCCCTTTTGAGGTGAGGGGAAGTAAAAATTGGTAACCACCATAACACAAAAGGATAATATAAATTTAAAATATTTGAATGTATCAATTAGAATATATGAGCAACATGTCTAGGTAGATATATCAATGAGGTACATAGTATGTGATCACACCAAATCCTAAGATTCATGATGTGAATCCTTAAAGAATCAAGATATTAAAACTATAATCTCAACAAATAATCAAGCACACACATAAAATCACTTAAAATTAGATCAAAAGGAAATGTTTTAAGGATACCTCATAGAGGGGGTATGTTCAAATCCTACATAATCGAAGGGATATAACTTATTCAAATGTCAAATATGTAAACAATTTCATATTTAAATGCTGGTATAAAAAATTATGACATGTTCAAAATATCACCATAGGTAAACAAAGGCACAAGGGATTCAAGTAATGGAGCATATTATAATTTTTAAAAAGGAAATGAAGGACAATAACAAGAATGAAACATAATCAAGTAAGTGTTAAGAGGAAATGCATTGAATCAAAAGTAACCATCATAAGCATATCATATTAGTCCCTAGATATATATGTTAGAAAAAAAAATTAAGTACATAACATATCAAGTATATTATGAAAGATATAATAATGGATAAAGGCATGTACAAGTATATAATCTCAACTATGATAATATAAAATGATCATAGAATTTTATAACCTAGTTGTAGAATGATTAAATAAGTGGATGCCATAATGTCTATATAAGATGAGTATCTGTAAATCCTAACATATGAAAGTCTATACATCACATGCCTATGTGTGCCTATATCACACTCAAATTATGAGTGAAACACATCCCTGTATATAAAAATATGATATTATATATACGAACATAGATCTACCAACATAGATACCAATTAGATAATAGAGAATATCAAAGTTGAAAGCATTTTTTGGATTCTTTTAATTGTTTTGGTATTTTTAAAATATTTAAATAACATGCCTATTTTATTATCTCATCCATATTATGGTTAGAGGTATTACCCCACTCTAAACCTAGTAAAGTAAACTAGTGGTATTGTGAAGGACCATGTACAGTTGAAATATATGGCAATATATGATTTATGATTCTATGCATAAGTAGAGTAGGACTATATGGTTGTAAAGAGACAATAGAGGTATTATGGGATCACTAAACCCATTATTGAATGCCTTGTGGTTACTTTGATTTATAAACAATAGGAACATGTTTAGTTGTTTAGGATATCTGAATATGGTGCATAGTAGATAATAATTCCATGGAATCCACTTTGTGTCTCTGATGCAATGGTATCTCAAGCAATTTCCACCTAGGAAAGGTTATTTCCTATTAATTAACCTTTCAAAGAGAATTAACCTTATTAGGTTTGATAATTAATTATCTATGTATAATTTTTACTGTTCAGGTGTATGTTTGTTAGGAATAATAAAAACTATAAATTTTTGAATGGATTGAATGTATTTAACACATTCATGTATTTTATAAGGTACTAAAAATAGTGTATGTATCTAAGGTCATCCTAATAAGATATCAAATACCTCTTATAAGGTATAATAGAAAATGTAGTAACTGGATGTGTTGGACCCACCTGTAAAGGTAAGTCAATCTCACCAATAAATTTTTATGCAGTCATATTGATTGTTATAAGTGATTTAGTCAAATTATGTAAATCATCATGTGTATAAACTAAATTTGTATCTAATGTAATTTGAAATTTTCTTTGTTTCACCATTATCAATCATAAAACTTTGTATATGATGGTGATCAAGGTATGATAAAATGAATAAGGAATAAATATTGTAGTCATTATCCAAAATATCATTATCATCAAAGGAAGTATAAGGTATTTTAACCATAATATGTTTATGTCTCATATAAGTACCAATAATCCCATATAATGGGTTCCCATAATGTGAAGGAGGATAATATGCATTAAATGGCATTTTCACTTCTAGTTCCTTCTTAGAATGGTGTTTTAAAGTGTTGTCAAATATCTTCTATTTGTGGTGGTCTCCATATTTTGAACTTGATTCCTTTAGAGGGTCATCAAATGTAATTTTTTGTTCACTGATAATGTCTTGGATCTTATGATTTAAGGTAAAACTTATATTGATGGAATTCCCATGGTATTGGTTATAGTCAAATTAGGGATTTGAATCATATGCTTTGGGATGAGGTTGAATCATATTAACCTCTATTTGAAGAGGGATAGATATAAGGTGACACCCTAAAATATTTTTATGTAATGAATATAGAGATATAAAATCATGCAAGTGGTCTTTTTGGTGCATGGATACGAAAAGCTGAATAGGTTGTTATGACACCACATTAACCATGGTAGTTGTTACATTTTTAGATTTTATGGGTTTTACCTTATAATTCAGTCTAATAGTAAACTTGGTATTTGATATAGTTCATGTGTTTTCTACGTAAGTTTTTTCAATGAGATGATTTTTGTTTCATGATCATGAACAATATGGCATAAGTCATCAAAATAATTATTTTTTTAAAAAATAATGGACTCATGTAATGGGGAAAGCAAACTTTACTTGGATATGTCTTAAAGCTCTTTATCTACCATTAGATTTTTAATTTTATCCAACATTTTCATGAATCTTAAGACATATTCATTTTTGGGTGCATTGGTTTCTTATTTTATATTTACAATTTGGGCATATAAAACCTTTTACTGATTATATTGGTAAATCATAAAACTACCTTAGAGCATATTCCTTGAGTATCCATAGAAATAACTTGGTCAAAATGTTACCATTAGATGCATAATCCTTGCATGTTTTATATAAATATTGAAGATGTTGTTCAGGATCACCCTTTTGATCATAAAATGTGAGCTTAGGTGAAACAAAACTAGCTTTCAAGGGAAAATTCTGTTGGGGGAAATAGGGTTATGCAATACCTCTTATGAATCAATAACATAAGGTGATTTAATTAGATTGTGTTCAATATTTTTAACCATATCTGTCAAAAAAATTATAGTTTGGACATTATATTTCACCTCTCGGTCATTTAGGTTTGAGGTTTGAGAAGTATCCAAAGGAAGTGTACCTATAGTTTGAGTGCATATAGGCATCAAAACTAGTAATTTGGTTGAAGTTTTAATGTCTCCCATGTGATATGTAGCTATAGTAGTTTCATAGAATAAAGCTGTAAATAATTATTACAAAATCTCATTAGAATTATAAATTGGTGAAGTGCTCATGGGGAGGGTTGTTGGTATATGTGATGGTCCATAGATCTAATAGCATGATCAATAGATCAAAATCATTTTTGATCCTTTTTTTTTAATTTTTTACTTTTAAATATGTTTCTTAGGATCTCATCAAGATCATATGGGTTTTTATATATATAGTGTTGAACCATATAAATATCTTTCACTTACTCTTGGTCTGTTTGTTTACATTCATAGTTTTTAAGATTTATCATTTTCATGCTTAGAATTAGTTTTTATGATAACTTCTTTAGTATGTGGTTTAGTTTCCTTATTGGCATATTTATTAGATATATGATTTGTTACTTCATTATATTAATCCATATTATGTGGATCATGTGTAATCTCTAGTTTTTAGATATAAATACTAGATAATCTAGGGACACACCTAGGTTGCATATAAATGATGGAGTAAATCTACAAAAAATTTTGAAAAATTCAAAAGTCTAAAAACCATTTGATAATGTAGGGTTTTCATAGTGATTCAGGTTAGTTAAATATTTAACCCTAAATTGATATGGGTCAATATATTAAATGGTTAATAATATAGAAATGAATGAGCACAAAGGTGATAAAAAAATATATAGTGGGTGAATTAATTGCAAACTCAGATAAGTTAAATTCTAAATTTAAATGTTAATATATGCTAAAAATATAAACTATAGTAATTGGTTGATATCGAAATGAATTATAAGTAGAGTACTTGGTTTATTATGCACATGTATATATGATGTGAAATATGATGAAAGTAGATTGGATATGAATTCTACAACAATAATCACATTCTATAAATTTGTAGTGTGTGGCCTCAGATGTGTGTGGCCTTAGATGCTTATGTCTAATATGGGCAGTTGTATCGATGTTACTATCTCACTAGAATGTAGGTGTCCAACATTTAATATTAATTGAATCAATATGAATATTTGTAAGGATTACAAAAAATTGAATTCGCAATACAAAAGTAGAAGCAATAAGAATAGATAATTGGAGAGAGATTCAAGTGAGGAAGAGATGAGGATAAGGATCTTCAAATAGAATAATAATAAGGATGAGTAAGTTACTAATACTTTAATGATAATATTTCAAAACTTAATTAGTGTGTGACATATGTGGGGAGGAGCTAAGTATAAAAGTAACTCCTATATTCCAACAAATGGATAAAATGGTAAGAAATACCTCATGAAATCTAGATTTATGTGAATTAAAATTCACATAGATACAAAACCTACACATAATGAAAAATTTAGAGATAAAAAGTATTATGAAAAATAAAGGTAATCCTAACACTCCCCCTTTAGATTTATTGAGGGTATGCAGACAGGTAATCAACGAGGAAGCATTAAAAACTCAATGAAAAACATAATCTTCACAAACACAATGACACTTTCATTATCACCACAAATCAAATTAGCAGATTTTTGAATGTGTCCCAAATTTCAATTAAGTCTTTTAATTTAAATGGATTCTAATGTAGCAAGATTAGAAGATATATACTTAGTTTTATAACATGAAATTGTGTTATTTGCGAAGGATGAATAATATTCACTTGTGGATCAATGATCATTAAGATTAGTAGCTCAATAAAAATCAAAATAGCTTGTGAAACAT
Source organism: Torreya grandis (assembly GCA_037957365.1). Taxonomy (NCBI): domain Eukaryota; kingdom Viridiplantae; phylum Streptophyta; class Pinopsida; order Cupressales; family Taxaceae; genus Torreya; species Torreya grandis. The sequence continues at coordinate 842,802 of JARHVA010006584.1, read as the reverse complement.
TTTTTTATTCAAGGTATGCTTGATGACAAAAATTATAGTACATTTAATATTTAAAAAAAAATAAAAAATAGCATCTTTAAAATTAGTAGTTTGAGGTTTTAACATAAAATGAGAAACCAATCTAAGAGAAACAACAATGTTAACATGAATATGACAATGATAATTCAATCTTCCAATTAATTTCTGATATAAATTAAAATCAACATTTTATATCTCCATGTCGTTAATCAATTTTACAGTAAGTTCAAAAGGAGTATAGACTAGTTTACAATCCAACATATTAAACCTAGCTAAGAAGTCATATCCATATTTAAGATTGAGAAATAAAATTGTGTTTTTTTTGTTCTCAAAATTTAATGCCTAAAAATTAATGTAAGATAACTAAATATATCATTTCATATGTATTATATAAATCATTTTTAGTGCAATAAAGCATTTAAATATTACGATTAATTATGTTTAAGTCATCAACTTATTAAACTACGATAACTATGTCATTTTGAGTATTTTTGACAAAATGATTAGGATCATTAGACCATTCTCTAGGTGATCATTTTTAATCATAAGTAGCTTATTTTAAATTTAAAACAATATTCTCATTACCTTTATTAATAAAATTGGGAGGTTGATACATATAAATTTATTCATGAAAACCACCATTCAATAATCACTCTTAACATCCAATTGGTAAACAATCCAGTTCATATGAGCAAATAAATATAAAATATATTTTATTTTATGCATATTATCTATGACAGAAATGTTTTATTTATGTTTAACCCTAAAAACCTATATTATGGAATCTAGGGTTAAATGAGAAGATATAGCCAAATTAAAAAAGATGTTAGACTATCTCTTAAGCATGCCAGTTAATTTTAAAACTCAGATAGAACATATACTAAATTTGTTATGTTGTGATATGATAGAAATGGAAAGTAAAACAATGCTATATATTTTAATGATAAAACAAATAAATACTTAGCTTGTTCTAATGCTAATATAAATCTGGATCTAGAACATCCAAGAAGAAGACTTGAAGAGTATTCTAGAATAGCCACCAAATTATATATTAATTACCACTATAGCCAAAAATACTTGTGTTAGTCTAGGATGGTTGTGTCAATTCTAGTGTCTAGTTTTGATGCAAGTGTCTTGTATGGAATATGTATTTAAATATGACATAGCCAACCTAGATGCTTCTAGGATTTTTTTAAGCTTCACTCTAGTGAATTTAAACTTAGGTCATGGGATTTTGCTCCTTGTCAAATAGAAAAACCATAATTCTTCCTCCTCATATTGGTTATGGTAAAATGGGTTATTGGGAATAGAATGTTGAGCTATCCCATAAACCCATTTGTCAATGATGATTTTTTACACATCCAATACTTTGAAGAGGGTATCAAACTTATATACCTCTCCCTTACGTGTTGGTTTATGTGTGATTTATGAAATATGTAGAAAGGAAGTATAATCGTGATCTATCTTGTAACATGGAAAATCATAATCTTGGGCTGCTCCTTTAGTATTTTAGACTTATGTATGTTTTATTCCTATGAATGATATGATAACATGATAAAATAGAAAATCTTTTCTTTATTTAATGCTTGATTTAATGTTTTTGATATGTTGCCTTGGTTTGTGCTAGGTGAGGAATGAGTGAGGGTTGATATTATAATTATACCAATCCAATTGTAGAATTAATTGTGTTAAAGCACTTAGGACAACTATTTAATTTGAAAATTAGATGACTTTAGGTCAATAGACACATGCATCAGAATATGATAGCTTCATCGGCATAGCTATCTTACAAGACCGCAAGTGTCTAGGGAGAATTAAAATAGTTGCATGCTCAAAAATTTTAGAAGCATAATATAACCAATGTCTAAGCATTTTTGGAAAGATATAAGGGATGGGTTATCAACATAAGACTAATCAGACTTATAAATAGGATAAGGGGTACAAGATAGAACAAATGTGAAACTTGTAAAAGTAGGAAATGTATATAAATGGGACGAAAGACAAAGGTATGAGTTTTTTATGTGTAAAAGATTGATGTGATATATAATTCATAAATAGTGTATACATTTTCCTCTTTTAATATAATAATGGAATTGCTAATTTAAAATAAAGGAATGTGTACCTAGCCATGTATAACACACTTTGTCTTTTCTTGAGTCATGATTGAGTGCTTTAATGGTGACTAACCTATAATAAAGAGAATTTTATAGTCCAAAATAAGTATATATAATCACATATTGAAATTATTGAAATGATTTGAAAATGAAACAACAAATTTTAGGACTCCACATGTGTATCGATGCAACCGTCTTGCCTATTGGTAAATTAGTTTCAAATATGTATCATTATGAATCAATAAAACTAATGTTATGAAAAATATAAATCTATAAATTACATATATATAAGGATATAAATATAGATAGTATATAACATGTCCCCAACCTTAGAGAAAATATGAATTGTCACATGGTAGTTGAAACTAGCTCAAATGTAAAAATTGATCATACTTATGCCTTTGTGATTATGATTGAACCATGTTAACTCACACTATAAAATGAGTTAGGCTAAAGGATAATATCATTTCCAACATAGAATCATGGAAATATTTATGTAATTAATCATCTCAACCATACTAAAAATCAAATGAACTCCTACAATAGGTTTATTCAATATAGTTTATAAAATTCCTACCTAGTGGGTGGTGAAATTCCCTAAAATTGTTTAGAATATGAAATGATTTCATTTTTTAAATATTAATCTCACACTTCATAATATATGAACCTT
>JARHVA010006584.1:782500-835000 GCA_037957365.1 Torreya grandis | reverse complement strand
TTTTTTTGGTTTTTCCTAAAACTCTCAGTCTCAGCTATACATGCATAGTTCCAAACCTTTGGCTCATAAATCTAAGCCATTTATGAGCCTAGAGGCTCAATTTTAAATTAAAATTCAAATAACATGTACTATCTATGGAATGTGTATCCATTTTATAACATAATGCATTATATTATGTATTATACAATGCATACATGTTATATATTACATAAACGTTGCTTTGTTATAAGTTCAAAATGAACTCCATAAGCATTTGGTAGTTGCACGAGAAGCCAACATTGTCTATAAGCTTATATTTACTACTCTGAATGATAAGTATAAGTTTAAATTTTTATATTACATTTGATTTATTATACTTTAAATTTGTTTTAGTAAATATAATAAATTAGGGTCACTCAACATGTGATATAGTTGGTCTCATAGTTGCATGCCTTACGATGTGGAATTATTTTTTAAAAAATCCAATCTAGTCAATACTTAGGCATTTTATGGTCTAAGTATTAAACCTAGGGATTTCAGGACATAAACTTTACAATTGATATCCATTTTTGGTAAATAGATAGTCATTTTTTAGGTTTTTATGCCTTCCAAATTGATTCTTGGCATTTTTAGGAGTCATAGGTTTGTCAAAATTGACGTTTTCAAACCACTCACTTTGGAATTGATGTAAAGTGGTGTTATTGGGGTAGCATAGGTCACATTGATGACCTACACACATCAAATAACAAGTTTACATGTTAATTTCACTTGATCATCACCCCTCCCTCATAGTTGATCACTTCCTACTCATCCCTCATTACCCCTAACCACTCTTTCATCAATCCTTATTTTTCCTAATGACTCCCTCATTGACCCTAAATATCCTTAGTCATCTATAATCACTCTCTTGTCATTCATAATCACTCCTCTATTGGCCCTCATATCCCTCATCATCCCTAATCACTCTCTCTTTATCCCTCCTTATCTCTAATAACTCCCTCATTGACCCTCACCATACCTCATCATATTTAATCACTTCATCATCATCCCTAATCACTCCTTCATTGGCTCTCACCATCCCCCATCATCCCTAATCACTCCCTCATTGACCTTTACCATCCCTAATCATTGCTTAATCATCCCTAATCAATACCTCAACATCCCTCTTCATCTCTAATCACTCCCTAATTAACCCTCACCAGTATTCATCATTTATAATCACTCCCTGATTTCCCCTCACAATCCCTCATGATGTAAATCCCTATTACATACTCTACTTATCTAAGCTCTTTTCCAATATCGACGTAGCTTTCACTTTGTCTTTTCTTGCTTAATATTTGTCATTGGACCCTCCACACATTTAAAATTAATATATAAATTTTATTTATTTCATTTATTCTCCATAATTATTTAAATTGTCTCACTAAACTCTTCATTCTATTCTTCTTATTCAATGCATTCAATCTCTCTTACTTTGAGACTATCCCCCTTACTAGTTTTTATGCTTTATAACAACTTGGATAAAATATTGTCTTTGGTTCCTTATGATTTAAAAGGGATATAACAAACTTATTTCCACTCACTTGATTTCTCTCTATCTTCTTCTCAATCCTACTTAATTTTTGAACATAATCAACTCAGTAGTTAGGCATTTTCAGGGTCTAAGTATTAAACCTATGGATTTTAGAACATAATGTTTGCAATGGATATCCATTTTTGGTAAACATATAGTCATTTTTTAGTTTTTTTTGCCTTTTATATTGATTTATATAATTTATAAGAGTTTTGGGTTTATAAATAATTAATTTTTCAAACCACTCACTTTGAAATTTATGCAAAGTGGTGTTATTGGGTAGCATAGGTCACATTGATGACTTACACACATCCAAAAAACACTTTACATGTTAAATGCACTTGATAATCACCCATAACTCATAATTTATCACTTCATACTCATCCCTCATTACCCATAATAAATCTCACATTAATCCTCATTGTCCCTAATCAATCCATCATTGACCCTCACTATCCCTAGTCGTGTCTAATCATTCCTTTATCATCCATAATCACTCCTCTATTGACACTCACTATCCATCATAATCTCTATTAAATATCTCTCTATTATTCATCATCCATAATCAATATTTCCTCATACCTCATCATATATAATATCTTCCTCATCCCTACTCACTCCCTCCTCATCCCTTCTCATCCTTAATCACTACTCCATTGACCTTAGTTGTCTTGCATCATCTCTAATCACTCAGGATTATCATCCATAATCAGTCCTTCATTGATTATAACCATCCCTCATCATCCATAATCACTCACTTCTTATTCCTCATAATACCTAATCAATTTAAATGAGGATAATATTTATTCACATTAATCTTATTAAGGTTTTTTAATTGATTCACAACTTTGGCACAAACACAATTGGGTTTCTACAAGGCAATTATTTGGGTATGATATGTCCATTATCTATGATTTAATGTATATACCACTTTATCTATTCATTATATATAAGTTATATCTTTTATGAATAGGTTTGAGGTAGAGGTAGTTAACGGATAAAATCAATAGTATTGTTTAGTCTATAATATGTAGAAACTTATTTATGTGACTGAAATATATCCTTCTAGTCATCTAATTTATGGTTCAATTATTTCATATTTTTTATTGTTGTATAAAACAAACTATGAAATGGTGATATAAGTATGTCATTAAACATTTACTTCTTATCATTAACATTATACTTCTTACTAAAACTAAAAATTGTCTTGCACTTCCTGGCACTAATGACTGAAAGCTTATGAACTAACTATGATATATGGTATTTTAGATCTAGACAATATATCATAAAATTTCAAGGATTTACTTCATAGACTATATTCCAATGATAAATACATGGTTTACCTTATGTAAAAAATCACACACTATAATGGTGAGATGTCACAATGGATTGCATATTTAAAAAGTTTGATTTTGTACACTAAGTGACACTACTAGGTGATCCATTTCTCAAGGCCTACACTAGACCATACACTAGCATATGGTTATGGATGATGTATGAATTTCATGTTAAATTTTTTAAATATTATTTATGGGAAATTAAATTCTTTTGACTTCCATTATAAATGATGAAGTGTATTGTCTCGCCATTGATATACATTTATTAGTGAAATAATATTTTTAATTCATATAATTTTTTGTTGGGGGAAGTAGAGATATTTATAGTACTAACCATATCATTGGGTTCATAATACATTATCTACTTTAATTTTTATAATGATATATTACTTGTACCCACTTCTTGAGATATCCAAGTATAAAGATCATAGTGTAACACTATTCATTGCATTGAATATTGAAGTTATGAATTAAGCACCATTTTTCAATCTTGGACTACTTGTTCTAATCATTTGAAAATTATTTTTCACTCTTTGGTATGATGACTCAATCAATATACATATAAATAAAAGGCCTTAAACATAATTATTCAGATCATAAAATGTCTTCATATGGAAAGAAATTGATTGGTTTTAGGGAATCACATAGCTGGGTGATCCTCATGTATTTACTACCCATTTTTGGTGCTATGATGGTTTTACTTGCTTCTATTTTTTTGGAAGATTTTCAATCCTGAATTACATCATTTCTAATAGTCCCATATTTTTTCATAGGTGTTAAATATTTGTGTTTCAAATTTGCCTCCACATCATTTTTATCACTATGTCTTATATTTTATGCTAACACTCAACTATCCACATGTATCTCCTAACATTTTTAAATTAAAAAAATATACCACCATAAATGTATTAGATGGAATGATTAAGGATGAGGAGGTATGAGGAGTAATGGATTATAGATGATGAAGGAGTCAATAGTGATGATGAGGGTCAATGAGGGAGTGATTAGGGAGGATGGAGGTGTGATTAAGGATGGTGAGTGAAGGTGAGTATTAATGAGGGAGTGCTTAGGGGAGACGATGGATGAGGAATGAGTGATTAAAGATGATGAGGTATGATGAATGAGTGATTAGGGATGATGATGTGATGCAAGAGAAACACCACCCAATATAAATAATGATCTAATTTACATGTTTAGAGTCTTTAAAAGGTGGTTAAGGTCATAAGAAGTCTATAGGAGTCTTTCTAAGTTTCTAGTTTTGTGTCAATTTTAAATTAGAGTTGTATTTTACTTTCCCACCAAATCTTTCATTTTAATTTTTGAAGTTTTAAGAAGTCCAATGTTGAATTTATTATGGTTATACTATAGCAAGGATTGCAGGATGTCACAACACATATACCTAAACTCATATTTGAGAAATATCTTAGTAGTTGAGTTAGTTGAGGACACTCTCAACATACAAAAGAAGTTAAAATTTAGTTGATGTTTATTTAGTAATAAGAGTCTTATCCATATCTTATTTATATTTAGAGTTAGATTCAAGAAAATTTTAGGGGGTAGGATTCAAAAGGATTAATGTAAAGAACCAAAAACAATTGAATAAAGAAAAGTTTTGATTATTTGTAAAAAATAAATCAAACAAATCTTGCATCTTCTTGAATATGTGCAAAGATAGTTGACAGTGTGCATGATCATGAAAAATGATTAGTAACAAGTTATTTGTGTTATTTTTTTGAGTAGTAAGTTTAAAACACGATTTATTTGATGGTGATTATAGCATTTTACATTTGAGTTTCAAATATTTTGAATGTTTAAATTACAAACTATATACCCTATGCTTTTACAAACTGTGCCTTGAAATCTAAGTGAAAGTTAGAGTCTTATGGAAGAAGATATTCTATTTGGAGGGATTTTGGAATGTATGAGTAATTAGAAACATGACATAGAAATTACTTAATAGTTTTTAAACATTGTATGTTGTTATTTTGCTAAGGACATTCTATTTTAAATAACATAAACATGTCTTCTACAAATTAAAGTTATGAGTATACATCTATGTGAGAAGGTATATGCATGTATTGGAGTGAACATTCAAATGTATATGTTGGTTACTTTATTCTCATATGATCATGAGTTTTATAGTATTTCAATTAGCTTTCATATATTTGGATGAGCAAAAATAAAACTAACATAGTCTTACAATCATCAAGAAATTTAACACAATCAAAGTGGTATCTCATGGAGATTGGCAAATTGAGTGTTACATTTTGAATATTATTTTAAACCTCCTTGTTGATTTATAACCCCTTTCTTAATGAATTATAAAAAATAACCTCTTCTTGGATTACTCCAAACCTATGACTAAGTACATAGTCTTTTCAAATTTGGTTAAGTGAATTTATTGTAGCTTAAAAAGGGAAATATAACACTTAGAAAATGTGCATAGGGTCAGAATAGAATTAATATAGTATTCAAAGTCATTATAAATGCCTTTAGAAGATTTAAATCTCATTTTGACCCTTCTCAAGTCTGTGAAACTAGTCCAAACCCTATATTAGGGTTTGTACTTTCAAAGTGATTGTTTAGGAGTTGTAACTATCATTTGTTCATGAAATTTGGTGAAAATTTTTAGTTAGACATGCACAAATATAATATAGTGTTTTTAAGATTTTAAAGTATGGATAAGTATGGATGGGGGAGAACTATGTGGTAGACAAGGTAGAAGGAAACCTAAAGACCTAATTCAAGAGTATAAAGATCCAAAATAAGTTATCCAATAATTGAACCAAAGCCTATAAATCTATGAATAAATGGGATATATTATAGGGTATCTATAAATGAGGTTAATTTGATTATTTGAGTCTGTACTAGAAGAGTCTATGACAGAGTAAGAGGTATTGTATGATATGAGTATTGTGCTAAAATGTTAAGTAGGGTTGAGAAGAAGTTAGAGATAACTCAAAGGAATAGAAGTATGTTTTTTAGATCCCTATTAAATCCTAATAAACTAGAGACAATATTTGATCTAAGTTGTTTTAAATCATAAATATTAGTAAGGGGGATAGTATCAATGTAAAAGAGATTGAATACATTGAGTAAGGAGACTAAAATAAAGAGTTTAGTGAGACTATCTAAATAATTATGGAGAATAAATGAAATGAATAAAATTTAGATTTGATTTTGAAATGTGTGGAGGGTCCAAAGATAGAGATCAAGCAAGAAAAGACAAAGTGAAAGCTACGTAGATATTGGCAAAGACCTTGGAAAATTAGAGTATGCAACAGGGCTCTGCATCATGAGGGATGGTGAGGGGAAATGAGGGAGTGATTATAAATGATGAAGAATGGTGGGATTTAATAAGGGAGTGATTATAGACAATGAGGGATGAGTAGGTATTAATTAGGGATGATGAAGTGGTGATTAGGGATGGAAAAATCCAATGAGGGATTGATTAGGGATGACGAAGGAGTGATTAAAGATGATGAGGGATGGTGAGGGTCAATGAGGGAGTGATGGGGGATGAGGAAGGATAGTAAGGTTCAATAGAGGAGTGATTATATATGATAAAAGAGAGATTAGAGATGATTAGGGATATTGGTGATCAATCAAGGAATGATTAGGGATAATGAGGATTAATGAAATAGTGATTAGGGGTAATGAGGGATGAGTAGGAAGTGATCAAGGATGCCGAAAGGGTGACGATAAAGTGAAATTAACATGTAAAGTGGTTGTTTGATGTGTTTAGGATAGGAATGTTACCTATGCTACCCTAATAACACTAATTTACATCAATTTCAATGTGAGTGGTTTGAAAACATCAATTTTGACAAGCCTAAAACTCCTATAAATGATAAGAACCAATCCAGAAGGCATAAAAACATAAAAAATAACTATATATTTACCAAAAATGGATATCAAATACAAAATTTATGTCCTAAAGTCCCTATGTTTAATACGTAAACACTTAAAATTCCTATGTACTAACATGATTGGATTTTTTAAAACTATTTTCCACATCGTAAGGCATATAACTATGAGACCGACTCTATTATCTACTGAGTGACCCTATTTTCTTATATTTACTAAAATAAATTTAAAGTATGTAAAATTCATTTAGAGTAGTAAATATATGCTTATGGAAAAAGTTGGATTCATGTGCAACTCCCAAATGCTCATGGATTTCATTTTGAACTTATAACAAAGCAATGCGTATGCATTGTATAATACATAATATAACATTTATGCATTATTTGAATTTATAATAACGTGTATGCATTATTTAAATTTTTAATAATGCATAGACATTATTTGAATTTATCATAATGCATGTGTGTTATTTGTTGTAAATTTAATAATGTGTATGAGTTATTGTAAATTCAATAACATATACACATTATAGCTCGATAATTACTTATCCATAATTTTAATAACACGATCACTTTAATTAAATAATGTGATCACATTATTTAATAATGTGATCTCATTACCTAAAATTCCCATGGAATTATGCCCCAAATCTATGCACATAAACATGTATAAGGTGTTGTTAGAAGAGTATGTATCCAAAAGCATCCCATTAACATATCAAAGATACCTATGGAAGGTATAACTATAAAGGTAATAACTAGATGTGTGGGACCCACATATAAATATAAGTCAGTATCTCCAAGAACCTATTATGAGGTCCCATAAAATTATCTAATTGATTTTATAGAAGGATTTAAATCATGATGACTATAACTAATGACCATAATTAATGTCATGGTGCAAAAAAAATTACTTGTACCATTATCAATCATCACATTGTGTATGATGTGTTTATCAAGGTATGCTCAAATGAATAAATAATGATTATTTGAATCTGCATATATAATATCACTATCATTGAAGGTAATAGAATTTTTCTAAGCCATATGAGTTATATGCCATGTATAAGCACCAATAATCCCATTGAATTGTTTCCCTAATGTGATGGAAGAGGAGGTGCATTATGTGTCATTTATACTTCTAGTTATTTCTTAGAATGGTCTTACAAATTATTGTTAAATATCCTTTTTTTGTGGTGATAACCAAGTTGTGAACCTTATTTCATTAGAGGATTATATATATTTTTTAATCGTTGCTAAGGTCTTGGATCCTATGCTTGAAGGCAAAACATTTTTTCTTAGAATTCGCTTGTACTTGGTGATAATAATAATAATTGGTTTCATTATATCCTTTAAGTAGAGGCTTATTCATATCAAACTCTATAGTATGAGGGAGATATATAAGATTACACTGTACTATCTATGAGAGTAATGAATTTGGGGACTCAATTAAGAATGTAAATTGACTACTTGGTGAACCAATAAGGCAAGATGATTACGTAATTATGAAACTACATTAACTACGGAAGTTGTTTCCTTTTTATGCTTGGGAGGTTTTACCTTCTAGCTAGATTTGATTGTAAATTTGGCATTAGATGTAGATGTAGTCGGTGTGTTTGCTACATGATTAAATTTGGTTAGTGAGATAAATTTATGTTTATGGTCCTAAAAAACATAGCATGATTCATCAAAATATTTATTTATTCTTTTAAAAAATGAACTCATGCAAAAGAGAAAGAAAATTTTTCTTGAATATGTCTATAAATTATTTATCTTCCATAGGATTTCTCATTTTCTCCAACATAATATCTTGAACCTAAATACATTTTCTTTAATAATCTCATTGGTTCCTTGTTTAATTTTTTAATTTAGGCATAGGAAAACTTTTCTAAATTTTCAATAAATAAATGTGCCAAAAACTAATCTGAAATAGGTTTTCATGATTTTACGTATGTGAAAGGTAAATCATAGATTCACCTTAGGGTGTTATATTTGAGGATTCCTAGAAGTAATTGTGTTAATAGTTTATCATTAGAGGCATAATCAAGGCATGACACATAAATATATCAAAGATGATGCTCAAAATTATCCTTGTCATCATAAAATTGGAACTTAGATGAAATAAAAATAGTTGGCAAAGGGAGAAAAGATATCTCAAGTGCAAGTGGGTTATAGAACACATTTGGGAATAAATAACATGAGGAGAATTTAAATTATTTTATTTTATTTTATAAACTTGTCCTCTAAGGTATTTGTAACTTTAAGGAGTGTTTGAACTATAAATCCATTACTATTTAAATTAACAATTTTAATAGTCACTCATTTAGTTTTTAACATGGTTTGAGTATTAATAAGCATTGAAGCTAGTATCTGAGTAGAAATGTTAGGTATCCCCATGTTAGATGTGCCAATAGTGTTTTTAGGAGATAAAGGTTAAATTAAATATTTCATTCCCCCAATATAAGTATTAATTTTTAATATGTTCAAGGGGAGGGTTGTTGGTATATGGGGATGACCCATAGCTCTAATAGCATGATCAATAGATGGACCTACTTGCTCATCTATGATTTTTTATTTTCTAATTCCTAATATAATTTTTAATTATTTCATCAATGCATTTAGGTTTTTGATGAATACACTCACAAAAAAGGTAATATATTGCATTTACTCATTATCTATTTGTTCATGTTCATTGGTTTCATTGGATTTATGGTTCTCATTTTCTAAATATTCTAATATGGTAATTTTATTAACATATTATTCATTCTCAGAATTGGTATCATTATGGAACATGGTATTATGCTTATCATTAGTTTTAGACATCTTAGGTGGTAGGAATGGAAGGTCAATGTGTTTAATAGGAACACATTTCAATCTAGGGCTATGGCTAGCTTGCTTGAAAAATAATATAGGCAGTAAATGAAAGAGTACAATAATATAAATCCCTAACTCCTTGAAACCCATATGAATAAAAAAGTTTTGCATTATTACGAATTAGGTTCACCAAATGTTTAACCCTAAAAACCTAGATTATTGAATCTATGGTTAGGTAGGAAGAGGTAACCTTGGGCACAAGGATGGTATACTATCTATAAATTAGACCAACTAATTTCAAAACTCTAATATAACATATATTCAATTTATTATGTAGAGCTATGCTAAAAATTAAAAGTGCAAGTATGATAGATATTGTAATGATAATGAAAATAAGTACGTATCTTATTCGATTAATAATACATATCTATATCCAAAATAGTAGGAAGTAAACTAGAAGAGTATTATGTAACAATCACCCAATTATAGAATAAGTGCCTCTATAACCATGGAAACTTGTATCAGTTTGGGATGTTGTTGTCAACACTAGTGTATGGGTTAGACACAAGTGTACTATATCTAATATTTATTAAAATAAGATGTGACCACTTGGATTCTTCTATATTTTTCATTTTCTTCACTCTGGTGCATTAAGAATTATAGCATGGAATATTTCTCCTTGTCAAATACTAAAACCCTAGTTCTTCCACCACACAGTGGTTGTGGGAAAAATGGTCTAGTAGGCACTAGGTGTCAAGTTGTCCCAAATATATCTATATTAATGAGCACTATCTACATAAAAAATATTTCAAATATGGAATCAAAATTATGCAACTCTCCCTTATGTGTTGGCTTTGTGTGAATCATATAATATGTGGACAGTAAGTACAATAATTACCTAACATGTAACTTGGAAAATTAGGATCTTGGGTTATTCCTTCAATACTCTAGTCATGTGTATGCGTTGTTCCTATGACTGATATGAAAATAGAAGAAAATACAAAATCTTTTCATATTAAATGATTGATTTAAATATTTTTATTCACTACCTTGGTTTGTGTTTGGTGAGGAATGAGTAAGAGTTGATATTATATTTATACCAATCCCTTTGGGGAATAACTCATGTAAAATCACTTAGGCCGACTAATAGGATATAGTTAATTTAAAACTTAGATGACTTTAGTACATTGTACATATGAATTATAATAGGACACCTACATTAATGTAGGTGTCCAACTAGGATGCAAGTGTCCAAGGAGTAAGAATTTAGGTACAAGATAAGAATATTTAGATTTTTAACATAAGAATGTTTTAAACATAATAGGAAAGATAGATCGAATGGGCCATCAACATAAGAATGATGATATTAATCTATAGTCTAAGGGGTACAAGAAAGAACAAATATAAGACTTGTATAAGCAGGAAAGGTCTAGAACTAAGAGGAAAATCCAAGGTCCAATTTTACCAAGTTTACTAGACAAAGGTGCTATATACTTTAGAAAAAGTGTCTAAACTTTATAATTGATTTCTTAAATTTCAAAAAAACTCTAGCAACTAATATATCTTTGTATTTTTTATATGATTATCAGAATTGAACCTAGTTTTAAACAACCATTTATAACTAACCAAATTGTAAATTTTAGGAAGAGGGAATAAGTCCCAAGTTTTATTAGAGATCAAGGATTTTTATTCATAATGCATTTAATTTCCCCAATGAATATTTTCTTGATAATGCTTAAGTTTTTGAGGGTCATTATTATTCATATGTTTACATATCAAATCATAGTTGTAAAATTGTTTCCTATGTGTATGAGTATCATTATTGTATACATCAAATCCATAAGCTTATAGAGATGTATTTGCCAATTATGAATAAATTTAGGTGGAGAAATAATAGAATTAGGAGTTTGAATTTTAGGAGTAAAAATATCACTATGAAAAACATCAATTTTATCATCACTTGAATCAAAAGGAAAATAAGTATAAATAATATCAAGAGAATATGAATTCGAGGCACAATTAAGTACACCATATTTAGCAATTATAAAACTTTTTCTAACCTTAAATTTTTTTGAAAATCATAAAATCTAGAAGATTTATATTATTCATCATAGCCAACAAATATAATTTTTATTAGTAGCTAATTTCTTACTTTTTCCTTAAGAATATGAATAAATACATCACAACTAAAGACATGTAAGTTTAGTAACTTGAGTTTTGTCCACTCAAATCCTATTCACGGATAGGGTTTTACAAAAAATTATCTGGAGTCCTACTAATGAGATAAAAAATAATAATACATGTATTCAGCCCAAAATTTATGATGCATGTTTTTAGCATGAAACATACACATAACTATTTTTGTGATAGTCTGATGTCTATGTTTAGCAAAACCATTTTGGTCAGGTGTGTAATAACTAGTATTTAAAATGTTAATACAATATTCAAGAAAATAACAATAACATATTCAATAACATTTTATTTCTGTAAAATATGTAATGAACAACTATATTGCTTTAATTTTTTTTCATACAATGTTGCTTACAATATGAACCAAAAGAAAATATAACATATTTAGTACCATTTTATTTTCATAAAATACGTAAACAAAAAACATATTGTTTCTTAACAAAGGTATGAAATTCAATGAATTTATCTAAAACATGATCTTTAGTTTTTAAGAAATAAATACAAACTTCTCTACTGTAATCATAAAAAAGTTAAATTATATTTTATACTATTACTAGGAGTTTTCATAGTACATAATAGTTCACTATGAAATAAATAGATTTTTTTAGTTGCACACCAATATTTTATTTAAGGAAAATATTATTTATGTATTTTACCATCCATAAATCCAATACAAATAGAATAAATAGGAGTTATAAGTAAGTCATGACCATATTGAGATTATTAATAAGTGAAATTATTTGGTAATTAATATGACCTAATATTTCATGCCATAAATTACTGTAAATATAAGGAATTAAAGCATGAGTGGAAAAGGAAGAAGATTTTTGTAAAACTTAAACAATTTATAATTATCTATAAGGTAGTCATAACACTTTTAAAATATTTTTTCACATATTTGTCATAACAAGTGTCATGAAGTAATTATAATTTATGTCCTATTTGCATAATCCAAGGAAAAAAAAAACTTTAAATCAAGAACAAGTTAAACATCCTGTAATTCACCATTAGGGATTTTAACAATTCATATGGATTTAACATTACAACAAGCATGATTTTAAAGAATTAAATTATTTTCATAAGTATTTTTTTTAAATAAATAAATAAATCACCATTAGATTTCATGTACTAACACCTATATACACACTCCATCCGATAGGATAATTATGAAAAACACAAGTAAAATCATCTCAAATATTAGACTTATGTTTGTTTTGAGTCTTAATAATAATAATAATAATAATAATAATAATAATAATAATAATATTAATAATAATAATAATAATAATAATAATAATAATAATAATAATAATAATAATAATAATATCATTGTCTTTAACTTTAATCTTACCATTTTTAATATCTCATTTCTTATGAAAATAATTATGTTTGTGATGATTTTTTTGTCACGATAGTTAAAATCTAACTTTTTCTTAAGTTTTAGTTATATTTTTTTTTATCTTTTTTATCATTTTTTTTGGTTTGATGTAATATATTATTTGTCATTTTCATGTTGTTGTTTAGATAGAAATGTATTTTCATTAGTTTTAAGACTAACAAATTGAATTAAATTTTATTTTTCATGACATAAAAAAGCATAAAATAAATCAAATGCCAATTAAGAAGTTAAATCAAGAATAACAAGTTATGAATGAATGTTAATAATTAAGTGTAGAAAAGGTATATGACAAAGAATTCATGAAAATGTGAATTAAATTTAGGTATGAAAGTTCAATTCCTAAACTAATCAATTGATATTGTCAAGATTTTCAAAAAAAAACATCCATAGTTTTGAAGTAATTATAATTTAAATCATAAACTTGATTCTAAAATTTAATTTTATTGATTCATTAAAAAAGTCATAAAAAAATTTAGTTTTAGACCAAAAAAAAAATACAAGAATAAAACCATCAATTTTCACATGAAATTTGAGGGTGATATCCATATTAATCATACCTAAGGCCTCTTCATTTTTTTCTTGTAATTTTTTTTAACATTGGCGACACTATCTTAATCTGGTCTAGTGTCCTTACTATCTACACTATGCACAAAGTATTTAGAGATGAAAATATATTATATGTGTGACTTTCATAAATGGTAAATAGTTGAATTAAGTTTAAATTTGGGAAACATTTTAGTCTTTGTACCTTGAAATATCTGTTGAACTCAAAAATTGAGAATGCAACACAAATACCAATGTAACTAAAAATTCATAGTATATAATTTACGATGCCAAAAATATTATGAAATTAAATTAAATTTAAATGATGATAATAAATATTGCAAGGAAAAAAATATTGTTTCAAAATTTAAAATTAAAACAATAATATGGTGTTTTGAAGGTTATAAATGTAAAAAATATCAAATATAATTATTTAAAACAAGGATAAAAAATAATAAAAGTATTTATTAAATAAGATTATATTTTAAATATTATTGATAAATATCCACCTTAAATAAAGGCTTAAATTTTTTTATCTCAAATCAATTAACTTATAAATGTGAATCCACAAGAAAATACACACACACACACACACACACACACACACACACACACACACACACACACACACACACACACACACACACACACACACACACACACACACACACACACACACACACACACACACACACACACACACACACACACACACACACACACATGCACATGCACGCGCGCGCACACACACACACACACACACACACACACACACACACACACACACACACACACACACACACACACACACGCACGCACGGGATGATTTAAACAATTTTAAATTTGATTAGTAATAAAGAAATCCTTATATTTTAGTTAAAGCATATGAAATTATAAATAAATTATTACAAACATAAAACCCTTCTATTGATTATTTTTAACTCAATATATGAAAAACACACTTAACTTATTGATAAAATACAAATTTAGTATAAGTAAAGCACAAAATTTAAGTAAAGATGATGTTTATAAAGTATCAAAATAAATATTGATTTCATAAATAGAATTAGCCTTTCTTTTTTGAGATTCAACAAAATCAAATAAGTGAAAATAAATAAAAAAGGAAGATAATTATTAAAACACTTAAAAAAGAAGACAAATATTAAAAGTGTTACCAAGAATGTAGAAATAATAGAATGAAAGCATACTAGAGAAAAATTATGATGCTAGGTGAAAATAAAACATAGATAAAAAAGACCATGTCAATTAAAAAAGATGTTAGTAATGCCCATGTTGAAAAAATAATAACTAAAATATTTGAATAATATTAAGAATGATAAAGAGCTTGTATGAGAGTGTAAAACATTGAATAATATTATGCATAACATTGAAAATAAAATAACCATAAATGAAATTCAATAGTATTGAAATAAATGTGAAAGGAGAGAACCAAAACACAAATTATTTGAATTGCATAGTCTTTGGAATGTAGATAAGGTGGGAGTGAAGGCACCAAGAATGTAGCTCAACACAAATGTTTAGAGGATAAAAAAATGAAAAACAAAACAATAGAGGATACATGTAATAATAATGTCTTAAAAATATTTAAAAATAATAAGATTAAGTAGACAAAATTGACATTAAATCTTAACAAATTTGAAATTAAGAAAATAGCTAAGAAAGAGTAATGAATTTAATATACATAGCATTTTACAAACCTAGGATTTTCATGTACTAGGTTATTAGTCAATGACTAAGTACTTCTAGGAGTTTTTGTGCCTATGTTTTTCGGTCCTTTTCTTATGTTGATAAACCTCATTTATCTATTTGACTTATTTTGATTGATTCTTTTCCTAAACCTAATGAATACCTGCACACATGAAACAACAACAATATAAAATTTAAAATGAAGGGAAAATTGGGTTGTGAGATATTACAATCCTATAAAATAGAACCTATATTTTCATAACCACTATATACATTAATACCAATTATAAGGGTCTTATATGACATGTAGTTATCCTTTAGGGAATGTGCATAATCAATGCATATGGTATGCTATAATGCATTTCACTTAAAAACTTATTTGATCAAACATGTAGATCTATGTTTGATACATAAGTAGTATGCAATATGATGATTTGTACTATTGAGTGATTTTATCTAATTATGTGCCAATGTAGTAAGTGTTAGATGTAAAATGCCTTTTGAGGGTCTTTATATATAAGGAAATTTGATTTGAATGTAATACCATTATTCACTAACTGAAAAAATGTAAAAGTGAGATAAAATAATAAAATAAGGCTCAAATAAGGGTAATAACCTAAAACATTATGAGAAGATGACTATTGGATACTAGCACCCATGTTGGAAACTAGCGCTAGTGCACTAGTGTGCACTTATGGCACTAATATCATGAGGCCAAAAAATTGAGTAAAGATAGGGTACAACACACTGGGTGTGGGGGGATTTGACTAGGAGGGGATAATATATAAATATTAGGGGTACAAAAAATAAGGAAAATAGAACATAAAAAAGGTCAAAATACCAAACTTGACCATGCGAACAAGATTTTCATCCATCACTAAGACCTTTATATGAAAGAGGAATAAAAGACATAGTAGTTATGGTTATTTGACCAAATTAGGGTGTGTATATTTCCACACCTTTTGTTCAAGTGATTCAATGAAATGAAAGTATTAGAGTAAAAAAAATAGAGAAACATGTACTTATGGTTACCTATGTGGATGTGCTCTAAACTTGGCCCACTTCATGGCCAGAGAAGTGGATAGGAGATGGAATGATGTATGTTAAGAGGAAATCCAAAATGTAGGTGCCCCTTGTACTAAATCTAAGTAAAATAAATTATGAAGAACAAGACCCTATATTGACCCCACCTTAATATCTAAATTAAATCTAAGAATATAATATGTAATTATGAATAAACAAGTCATGTTTTCCACCACTTTATAGTCTAGACTAAATATAATAATGTAATCTATAAATGTGGAGAAATAAGGCTGCTTGCCCCCACTCTAGTATCTAGATTGAATTGGTGAATTCAATCTATAAATTTGGTGAAACATGACCTACTTACGCCCACTTTGATATATGGACTGAATCTCAGAATATAATTTATGAATGTGGGGAAACATGGCTTGATTTTCCCCACATTGATCTTTAGACTAAATTTGAGTATGTAATATATAATTTAATGTCAAAATTATTATTTGGACTACATAATTTTGGTATCATGTAAAACTATGAATCAACTACTATAGATGACCATATGACCCATACTATTGAAATCTTAGTGACATCGTAGTGGAAATCTAAGTGTAATATAGTAATCTAAACATATAGAATGGTATAAATTTCCATTACATGTAAAATATAATAAAACCATGTGAAATTGATGAAATGTACATGCATCCTACCATAAAACCTAGTATCTAAGTAATGTAATCATGTATTTGAACCAATATCTAACAAGATCATGAAACCCTAGAAATATGAATCAAGCAATATATCTCAATATCCAAGCCTCTCTCTCTCTCTCTCTGTGTGTGTGTGTGTGTGTGTGTGTGTGTGTGTGTGTGTGTGTGTGTGTGTGTGTGTGTGTGTGTGTAATCCAATCTATGTGTCTTTTTAAATTTTTACTTGAACCAATCTGTGTGTATGATCCAATCAGTTTGTCTATATAAATTTGTATTTGAACCAATATGTGTGTCTGTGTAAATAGTGTATATATGTCCCCCTTTTGGTGAGAGAGTTGAAACTATGGTGAGGGTTTCTAACCAAAAGTTACACCAACTAGTATGTTATTCATAGTTAGCATTGGTAATTTTGTTTTAAGTTTGATTAATTTTTTAGTTTTAATGGAGTTATTTTTAAATCAGGAGTAGGATAGACCTTTCAACTATATTGAGCTTGTTAAGGAAATATAGGTTTCATCATTTAATGGAATTAAATTGATAAAGATAGTATTATAAATGGTATGAAATGATGGATATAATGATCATGCCCCATGCACAAAAAATGGGACTATGATTCTTGATATATCATGTTTGGAACAATTTGGTGCTAGTTGGAAAAATTAACACACAAGGTTAACCTTAGGTAGTTTTTTTTTAAAACATGGATTAAATAGTTTGGTTTATTGGTTTGAAAAATCATTTTAACCATTTGAGTTGATAGGATTATTTTATCTATGCTTTAAATCATGCTGAAGAGATGAGGAGTGAGTGTGACCCATTAGGAGGAGGTGGAAGTGCTTATCTAGGTTGGGGAGGAGTTTACCCTTGTAAGGAATCTATCATTTTCAATTTTTTTTTAATATATTTAAGGCATTTTTTACATTTTGGGTGAAAATTTGGTAGTTTAGGGTGTTATTTTAGATTATGGCACTATTTTATTTAGTATGGTGCTAGTATCCTAAACATGGTGTTATTATCCTAGGCAAGGTGTTATTATCAACGCTACTATCTAGGATGTAATACTAGTGTCCACTAAGATAAATTTTATAGTTTTGATTCTAATTTTTATTCAATGAGTATTATTACATAGCTATTTTTTATTCCTAGATGCTAATGTGATAATTGGTTATATGTTAAGGGAGATGTGAATATGAGCTAGTTTTGGAGTGGATGAATGATAGAGTGTTTATGGGGATCAACCTTGATAGATGTTGAGAGGTTAATAGTCAATATAGTGGGTTTGGGTCATGTGGCTTTACTAGCTTTAATGCCTTGGGATACACATATGATGATGGCATTTTACGTGAGGTGGAATGATGATACCTATATATTTTGGCCATTGGGGAGATTATTGAGATGCTAGTGGATGTGTATAGGATCCTCAAATTGTTCATTACTAATCAGAGGGTAGTGTTACAAGAGGCCACTAAAGATTGATCTATAGATCAAGGTATAATGTAATTTATAGGGATGCTTATGGGACTCACAAGGTAGACTATAATAGTGATGTACTATTTTATTTAATTGTCACGTCTAATGTTTCATGATTGTAAAAGTTTTTAGTGGTGATACTCGACTCATAAGTTACTATAGATGGGAGTGGTGTATCTATATCATACAAGATGCATGGTAAAGTACATGATATAAAGGAGTGTAGGACCATATACTCATGGGGTCATACTATGTTAGGCCACTTATATCTAGATTTTTAACATTTTATTTAGGAGTTGTACATGAGTAGTATTAGATATTTGACATTTCACTATTGGGATTATGAGTATATTATAGTATCTAGATTAGAGGGGTTTTCATGAGGGGATTGGGCTCATCCATATTTGTTTTTAGATAGATGTACTAGTACATTTCATGTGCCCAAAAGGATCATTATGTGATTTTGATAGGTGTTCAATAGGTTAACAACTGGAGATGTTATTTGGAGACCCTATAAGGGCATTAAGTGGTGGCATGAGGATGGTGTTTAGCTGAGATAGGTTTGATTGAGCTATTGGATGCATGAAAATTAGGTCAATGTATTCAAGATATTTCATTATGATTGAGTGAAATGATAGTTTTTTATGGCTTAGGATGTTTCACTAGCACCGTAAGTGTGGGTGACGATATATTAGGCTCAAGTGAGGAAAATGAGTAGGCCTAGACCATTATCATTAAAATTTGCTTTGATTCCTTTGATAAAGTGAGATAAAATTCTATATATACCAGAAACAGATGATGTAAGAATGACTGATGCCTAAAAATCATGGTGGGTGTAACATAGATGGGCATCATTGTTTCTAAGAGGTGGGGTTATCATTGAGGATTAAGTGGATGTTAATGTTGTTAGGGCCATCTAGGGTAGGTTGTTATCATATATTTTTATGCTAAGTTTACTTTTTACCAATGTATTTAGGTAGGTATCTTAAGTATTATTTTTATATGTGTATCTCTACATGATGAGGAGTATTGATATATTACTATTGAGTTTACACCCAGAGTACTGATAGGGCATAACCTTGATGATTCTATGGATGATGGAATAGTGTAGATATCCACAAATATTTCTAGTGTTTATGACCTCCTCTTTGATCAAGTGCCATTGATACTATAACATATACATGAATAATTGTAAATAGGGACAAGGAATGTCCATGAATACAGATATGAGTTATGCCTACACCCAATGTTCTTTGTGGGGTAGCTAGCAGTATAGTGGATGCTTATATATGTTTATAGAAAGAGCATAAAGATTTACTGGTTGAGGTAGTAATGTTAAAAGATAGATTGTAGATACATCAGTCTAAGACTAGATATAGGGGGTATGGTGTAACATCTAACTCAAGTATGGATGTATCAAATAGTGAGAGTGAGGGGGCTGGTCCTAGTGACCAAGCTCTGATTATTAAGTGACTTGTATAATTATATTGAAACTATGTATTGACTTATATATATATATATATGAATTTTTTTGTTCCCTAGGTATCATGTACATTGGCATATTTATTTGTGGCATTGTATATTTGAATATATGTTTGATTATATTCATTTTTTAGATGTTGATATTTCAATTTATTATGTTTCCAAGTAATGTTGACAAATTATTCATCTATTTATACTTATTTGATTAGATATGCATATTGGATTAGGAATGTTAGTTCTTAAAAATAGTTGATATTGGAGTATCTTAGGATAATTGAGTGTGAATCATGTAAATATGACATGCAATATCTAAACTAAGATGGCATAGTGAACAAGTGACCATGCTAATCATGTTATGTGGGTATAGAAATAGACTCTATAGCTGATACTTCTTAGCGCACATTTTTAGTTCCTATATGTGTAGACTTTGTAGGAAATAACTTAAATGGATATCATACTAAAATAACTCTCTAATATTTGTGATATCTAGAAAATATCTTAATCAACTATTAAACTATGCTCTAATTTATGTTATCTTTACCAAATATCATAATTGATTATTGAATTGTGCTATGATTTATTTGATCTAGTCAAAATATCATAATCAGTTGTTAAACTATGCTTTAATTTATGTGATATCTACCAAATATCTTAATTGTATATTAAAAAATGCTCTAATTTCTATGATATCTAACAAATATCTTAATCAATTATTGAATTGTTCTCTGATTTCTATGATCTCTGCTAAATATCTTAATTGATTGTTGAATTTTAATTATTAATTGAGTTACTTTCAACATGTGTACTATGTTGATATAAATACATCAATTTATATGAACTGACTGCCATCTCTATCGACTCTGTGGTGTATGACATATCTCATAAGTAATTATCATATAAATCACATGTCCTGTATAATGAGTAAGCACTACCTCCTTTAAATGAACATCTTTGGATAACTTAGTCGTAGAGGAATGTGATCTAGGAGAGTGTGGAGACAGATCTCGATGCCCCTTGTGTAAATTTTATAATGCCTCTATTGACATACTATTCAGTACAATCTTAGAGTGCATAACAATTGTGTTTGAATATCCATTTAGCTAATGGAAATTGTAATATTATTTATTATGTATCCTATGATGATAATCTATTGTATTTTGATAAGTATAAGGAAGTGTAATCATCTCCTTATCTAATAATGTAATTAAGATATCATGAGGTTTGTCTTTGTCTAAAAAATATATATCCCCTTTTTTGGTGTCTTGTGTTCTACTCTTTATAGGAGATACTTTGTGAAGTGGCATTTTCCCCTTATTGAGTATTTTGATTGGTTTTTTTTGTTACACTTGTTTATTAATAATAATTATATTATGTTCATGTGCAATATTATATGGTTATGGTTATAGAAAATCGACATGAAAATCAACCTCTAAGTGTGTATCACGTAGTCCTAATCTTTCCTCCAATTCCATAGCTATGTTACATAGATTTCGTAATGATTTCAATGTCTCATTTATTAATATATCCTTGAGAGAAAAAATGAGGCATCTAATATAGATGTGTTTTAGCTCTAAATATGTCAACTATTAAATTAAGTGATGCATACATGATTTAAATATTAGAAATTACTCAATTACTATTTTTGTCTTAACCTAGTGTATTTAAGCCAAACTCGAATATGTGACTCGAGGTCCCTTATTTTGTATGTCTTGCCTAAATATTTATTCTAACTCATCATATGTATGTAGTGAATCACTAAAATGTGCATGCTGAAACCAATTTAATGCCACACCCTCTAGATACTTTGGAAATAATTTTAATATAGTCAAACTTCTAGTGATATGTGACATGGCCTTCCCATAAGCTTGAAGGTGAATGTTTGGGTCTCCATGTCAATCAAATTTTTGTAACAATGGTATATAAAAGCTTGATGAAATATTCATAGTGAAGATTATATGCATAATAGTATTGTCATGGATCACATGCCCAAGAGTTTTATGATTTGCGTTCTAATGTGAGTTGATGTACTTACTTTTTTAGAACACCCATGATGTGCATGAAGGATATTAACTTTTATGAATGTATATTATCAACATCAACGGTTTCATTTAACTATTTAGTATTAGTATTAATCTTAACCATTGGTACACTACATTAGGGAATTATTTTAGGGAGGATTAATTTTATATCCGTAACCATTGGAGGAGTGATAGCTTGGACTTAGTGAGAAGTAAATGCGCTATCACCTTAATGGAGGTTAGGATGAGAAACATATTTTACTATAGCAAGGGGTGTTGATGGATATTCATTAGTATCTCTTATTTTATTAATTTTCAAAGAAGTATCACATGTGAAAGGAATATAAGATACATTATTATTATGAGAATGTAAATTATGTAATATTTGAACTTAATAATAAGTGTGTGTGTGTGTGTGTGTGTGTGTGTAATTTTTAGCATTTGAATTAGAATTTGATAAGAAATCATTTTGAATATGAGTAATGGGATTACTAGGGAGATAAATACAAGTATTGGACTCACTTTATTCTTCACTAATATCATAATAGTCATTGTTATTCCATGATTCATTAAAATCAATGTTTAATTCACTAGTAGAGGTAAAAGTAGAATAATTTATAGTCACATGTTCACTAAGAGAGAGTAGAAGAAAATTTTTAATTTTTTTTGCTATGGAATATATCATCATGTGTAGATGTAATACAATGCATGTCTTTACTAGATATAAAAGGAGTTCATGTATGATTATTATTTTCAATCTTAGAGCCAATGGTTGAATAAGTAGCAATCATGTTTCCATTTGGAATATGAATGTAGGAAAAAAATTAAATATTTCTTAATTATTTACATTTTGTAAAGAATCATTGTGTTGATCATGGAATGCAAATAAACATGATAAAATAATTGAATATACTTTAGTTTGTGCATTGGTATAACGTGTAACATTATTTATTCATGATTTTTCAAATTTAACTAAGAAGCATAAAGAAGATGCATTTCTCTTTTCTATATTGCATGGATCTTTTAAAAGTATTTATTTTTATTACAATTGTATTATTTTAATTTGAATAAGGAGGTATCAAAAATGTTTGATAATCAAGGGTCGCATTGGATCAAACCACTACCAACAATAGGTTCATTTGGAATTATATTGCAATTTTGATTTTCATAAGTAGCAGAAGAGGGAGAAGAAAGAGAAGTAAATGCATCTAGTCTATCCTCATCGACACTTTAATGTTCATGTTCATAGTAATCATCATATCCATCATTAAAACAATAATCATCATCATCATTATAAATTATCATTATCATATGTTAATGTGCAATATTTAAAATTTATCCATTTATTCTTATAATTATGATAAAATATTAAAAAGTCATCAACTAAATGAGGGGAAAGATGATTCTTAGATGTCATTTTAAACTCGCCAAAGAAGATAATGTAAACAATGAATAACAATAACACTATTAATAAATCATAGTTAGAGCTCACATTATTGTTAATGTATTTGTAATATTATTATGAGTTGTTGTGTAACTCATTAATAATATAGTGTGATATGTTATATATTGAGTGAGTTCTCACGTAGTTATTCTAGGTATGAGTAAGAATAGAGTGTGATGAGATATTTTAGGGATAGTTGGTTGAAGAACATAATTCTATTGTCCTTATTTTATGGAGATACTTAGACTATATATATATGTTATATCTCTGATTGCATAATATAGACGAAGAGAATTATTATTTGTGTATTCATTGTCTGAGAATATTTCTTAAGTGTTTTATATTTATCATATAAATTATATTTAAAATTAAACCAAAATCAATATCTGGTATCATATCCATCTACGTTCTTGTCTGTTTAAACAATGAGAGTTATAAAAATGTTTTCCAAAAGAGGATAAATCCATGTTATTCAATTCACCTACAGAATTTGGACTGTTATCCATGCATCTTGATGAACATTCAATCATCAAAGCCTGAGAGCTCAAATTTTTAGTGTTTTATTTTACATTGATCAATCCTTCTAAGCTTGATTTCCTGTATTCATTTGGATCTAACTCAATTTTGCGTCCAATTTTCCTCCATGGTCTTTGTATCAACATTGTTTACATCATAATCATCTTTTGAATGCTACTCAATTCACTACAATTGATATTTGTTACATTGAAGTCACCCATTACCATATATGTCTAACCACCTAGAAGCATGGATAGTGTATTGATAGGCCTCTTCATATCTATTAGATCTCTTCAATGGGTGAAGTATATACAATGGATAAGCAAGATATACAATTAGATTGCACAATTCACATTGGATTCACTCACCAAAACCTCAGGCAAAGTAAATAAAATCATATATTTTGTATTGAAAAAAATTATTAGCTTATCTTAACTTTCTATTCAACGCCTCCTCTGCTAGCTCATTTGCATTCCATTCTATGACCTACTTGCCACATCTATATGCATGTAATTTTTTTTAGTTATGTCAAGTAATTTTTAGTCATAGTTTTATAGATTTTATTATGGTATATTTTTAGTGTTTCATTATTTTAGATATGTTATAAAGTGTAAATTATTTAAATTTATCCATAATATTTTTGTATTTTCAAATTTATTAATGTCAAAGTCAAGTCATTATAACTTGTTATAATTATTTTAAGTAGTTATATTGTATATGTGTCTTTACTATTTAAATTTGAGTCTTAAGATTTTAATAGTGGGATTTGGTTTTCAAGTATCAAATTCATATTTATATAAAAATAGTCATTATGTGTCACTAAAAGTCAAAAGTATGTCTATAAATATTACAAAATGAGTTAAAAATTAGAAATAAATTTTAAAATGTGTCATTTTTTTAAATAGTCAAAATTTTCAAAAGTCATCTTAAAAAGGTCATAGTAAAAAGTAATCAAATGTACATAGATGCATTTTAGGGGTATCTGACATCCAATGTTATTATATTGGTCATTTTTAATATGGATATTCCTCTCAAAAAAATTATTGATTTTAATTTGCACACATGGAATGATGTTATTTTTAGTCTACATCAAAATCATTTTTTGAGTACTACTTGATTCACTAAAATCAACATTTATTACATTAAAGTTAACCAATGTCATATGTATCTATCAACTTTTAATATTGGATAGTGGATTGAAAGGACTCTTTATAGATATTATATCTCTTCAATGGGTGAATTTTGTATAGTGGGTAAGCAAGAGATACAATTAGATTTCACAATTCATGTTGGATTCACTCATTAGAGCCCTAGGAGAAGTAAATGAAATAAGATATTTTATATTAAACAAAATTATTAGCATATATTGATTCTTTATTCAACTCCTCCTATGCTATCTCACTTTCATTCCATTATATGATATGCTTTCCACATATGTATGCATCCAATTCTCTTTAGTCATGTCAATGAATTTTTAGTCATAGTTTTTAGATTTTGTTAAGGTATATTTTTAGTGTGGCATTGTTTTAGATATGTGATAAGTTTAAATTATTTAAATTAATCCATAACATTTTTTTATTGTTGAATTTATCAATGTCAAAGTCAAGTCAAGTCATTAGAATTTTTTATAACTATTTTAAGTAGTTGTCTTGTACATGTGTCTTTGGTATTTAAATTTGAGTCTTAGGAATTTAATAATGGGATTTATTTTAAAAGTATCAAATTCATATTTATATTAAAAGAGTATTTATGTATCATTAAAATTCAAAAGTATGTTTGTAAAGATTCAAAAATGAGTCAAAAATTACAAGTTAATTTTAAAATGTGTCATTTTTTACAAAAATTCTAAAATTTCAAAAGTTATCTTAAAGATTCATATTCAAAAGTGTTCAAATGTACATGGAAACATTTTCAAGGTAACAAATGTCCAATGTTGTTATCTTAGTCATTTTTTAAGATGGATATTCCACTCAAAAAAATTATTGGTTTTAACTTTCACACATGGAAAGTTAAAATTAAAATGCAACTAATGAACAAAAATTTGTTGGAAATAGTTAGTGGAAAAAAAACATAACCTAAATATACTAATAAATTATTAGAATGGAATAGAATAGATGATAATGCCAAATCTATGATTGGCCTTGTACTTTCAAATTTTGAACTACACTATATAGATTTGGAAAAGTTATCCACTAAAATTTAGGATAATTTGATTACGTTGTTTGGTACTAAAGCAATTAATTCAAAATTCTCCTTAAATTTACACTTATTAAAATTAAATATGGGTGAAGGAAGCACAATGTCTAGTCATATAAATGATCTCATATCTCTCATGAGGTAGTTAGTATAAATCAAAGCTCTAGTTGATGAATAATATGCTAAGGTCATTATGTTAAATAATTTGTCTAAAAAATATAACAATGGTGTATTCACTCTTGGTCAAATGGCATCACAATCCATATAAGTCATGTTTTCAGGTCTCTTAACTAAAAATAAAATGATTTAAGAAAATTTGGAAGTAGAAACTGTAATGTACTCAAAGAATTATGAAAAAATTAACAAAAATAAAGAAGAATTTGAATGTTTCTATTGTAATAAAAAGGGGCAAACATCTTAGTTTTATAATATTTTAGCTAATGATATTCTCAAGGGAAAACTTAAATCAAATGAAGCTAATATGGTTAATTAAAAAGAACCATTCAGTGAAGAAAAACCAACAAATGAAGAACTGATAAATAATGATAGTGGTTATAATTTTGAGGAAATTTTATACTAGGTGAATATCATTCAACTAGAGGATGGATGACATAGGAGAGTGGAAGATAAATATCATCCTCTCATCAACCATTAGTGATGAGGCTGCAAAAGTCTTGTAGTGGAATATTTTTTTTGTTGTGTTTTTTTAATTTATGAAAATAAATAATAGAAGCCACATATGTGTTTAACTATTTTAATAAGTGAGAATCTATATTTTTTCCCTTAAGTTAAAAATAGTGATGATGACTAAAAGTACATTGTAACATTATGTGTTGTTGGTTGTTGGTTATCCACATGTAAAACCATCTTGTTTGTTTGTAAGTTGGGGTTAAACCAAGTTTAAAACCATCCTTTTTTGTAGGTTTTTGGTAATCGAAGTGTAAAACCATCATAAATGTTTTTAGGTTAGTGGTTATCAGAGTGAAAACCCATAATTTGAGGTTGTTGTAGTTGTAATACAGAATAATTCTCTCCCCATGTTAGGACTATCGAGGGGAATGTTAGTAAATCATAGTTAGCACTCACATTATCGTTATTATATTTATAATATTATTATGATTTTTTATATAAATAATTAATAATATAGTGTGATAGGTTATATAGTGAGTGAGTTGTAATCATAAATCATGTAGCTATTCTAGGTGTGATTAAGAATAGGATATGAGGAGATATTGTTGAGATAGTTAGTTGAAGAAGATAATGCTAGTCTACTCATTTTAAGTATCTAATTAGACTATATATTTTTTATATATCTCTTATTGATTAATTTATATGAATATAATTATTATTTATGTATTCATTGTCTAATAATTTTTTCCTAAGTATTTTCTATTTAACATTAAATTTTTGATTAGATATAAACTATAATCAGTACACACAATAGTTAGAGTTTAATCTAAAATATGTATATTTGAATATATGGTAAACATTCAAGCCAATGAATAGAAAAAATATATAATTTTAATTGAAACCCTAAAGGCTATTCTTTAGATGTATACGTACCTCGTATGCATGGCTAGGTTTTTGGAGAGTTTGTTGGAATTTTTTAAAATTGTTTTAAATTAATGAAAACCTAATAGAGGACTGATTTGGATTACTTAGGTTGTGAAAAAATAATATTTTTATAACCCTAATTTAGTGCAAAAGAATTTAGAAGGCTAAACCTCGGATGAAACTAGTGTTTTAAGCAATATTCAAAGTAAGATGCATCTACCAAATATTTTAACTCTTTAAGAATTACTACATGAAAATCCTAAAGTTGTTAAAGGGTAGAGTAGAGTAAATTAGGTATAGAATATGTAATAAATATATCCACTAGTTTGTCCATGTTTTATGAAGCCACTAAGACTATATAATTTTTATATCTCTAATTGAATAATATATATGAAGATAATTATTGTTTATGTATTCATTGTCTAAGAATTTGTATTGAGTGTTTTATATTTAACATATAAATTATTTTTAAATTTAAACTAGAATTAATAACTGGTATTAGATCTATATATGGTCTTATCTGATTAAATAATGAGAGTCCTAAAATGGTTTTCCAAAAGAGGATAGCTCCATGTTCTTCAATTTACCTACAAATTTGGATTGTTATCTATGCATCTTAAATATAATTCAATCATTGAAGCTTGAGAGATCAGATTTGTATTATTTTATTTACATCAATCATTTTGATCAGACTCAATTTTCCATCTAATTTTCCTTCATGGTCTTTTTATCAGCATTTTCTACACCAGAATCATCTTTTGAATGCTACTTGATTCACTATAATCAAAATGTATTGCATTGAAGTCACCCATTTCCATATGTTTATATCCACTTAGAAGCATAGATAAAATATTGATAGCCCTCTTCATATCTATTATATCTTTTCAATGGGTGATGTTTGTATAGTGGATGAGCAAGAGATACAATTAGATTGCACAAATTCACATTAGATGCACTCACCAAAACCCCAGGAGAAGTAAATAAAATAAGATATTTTTTATTGAACAACATTATTGGAATATCTTAACTCTCTATTCATTTCCTCTTCTACTAAATCATGTTCATTCCATTTTATGACATGATTGCCACATCTGTATGAATCTAATTCTCTTTAGTCATGTCAATGAATTTTTAGTACCTTTTTTTTAATATTTTGTTACAATCTATTTATAATGTGTCATTGTTTTAGATATGTCAAAAATTTTCAATTATTTAAATTGATCAATAATCTTTTTGTATTGTTGACTTTGTTAATGTCAAAGTCAAGTCAAGTCATTATAATTTTTTATAATTATTTTAAGTAATGATTTTGTACATGCGTCTTTATTATTTAAATTTGAGTCTTAATATTTTAGTAGTGGGATTTATTTTAAAATTATAAAATTCATATTTATATTAAATGAGTAATTATGTGTTACTAAAATTCAAAACTATGTCTGTAAAGATTCAAAAATGAGTAAAAAATTAGAAGTTGATTTTAAAATGGTTCATTTTTTCAAAAAGTCAAAAATTTCAAAATCAATATTAAAAAATTTATAGTCAAAAGTATTCAAATATACATGGATGCATTTTAGGGGTATCCAAAATCCAATTTTATTATCTTGGTCATTTTTTTAATATGGATAATACACTCAAAAAATTTACTAGTTTTAACTTTCACACAAAGAAAGTTAAAATTCAAATGTAACTAATGAACAAAATTTTGTGGGGAGTAGTTAGAGGAAAAAAAAACATAGCCCATAGAAGATAATAAATTATTGAAATGGAATATCAGAAATTATAAGGCCAAATATACCATTGGCCTTACACTTTTAGATTCTAAACTACACTATGTAGATTTGGAAGAGTCATCCATTAAAATTTTGGACAATCTGAATAAGTTATTTGGTATTAAAGCAATCAATGAAAAATTTTCCTTAAAATTATGATTATTTAAATTAAATATGGATGAAGGAAGCATAATTTATAATCATATAAATGATCTTAGATCTCTCATTAGGTAGTTAGGAAAAATCAAAGCTCCAATTGATGATGAATATGCTAAGGCCATTCTGTTAAATGGTTTCTCTAACAAATATAACAATGTTTTATTCACGGTTGATCAAATGCTATCACAATCCCTAGAATTCATGTACTAATATATCTTAGGGTAAAATAAAAGGATTTCAAAAGATGTGGAAGTAGAAACTATAATGTACTCAAAGAATCGTAAAAAAATTAACAAAATTAAAAAAGAAGTTGAATGTTTATATTGTAATTAAAAGGGACACACATCCTAGTTTTATAATATTTGAGTAAATGATATGATGAAGGGAAAATTTTAAAAAATTGAAGTTAATATGGTCAATGAAAAATAACCCTCTAGCAAGGAAGAACCGACAGACAATGATTATGGTTATAATTATGAGGACTTTTTCTACTAAGTGAATATCATTTAGCTAGAGGATGGAGGACACAAGAAGCTAGAGGATAAATAGTATCCTCTCATCAGCTACTAGAAAAAAGGATGTACATGTATTTAGTGGCATATGTTTTCAAATTTTTTAGTTCTGTTTATTTTATTTTATGCAAATAAAGAACAAAAACTACATAGGTGTTCAAGTATTATAATAAGTGACCATCTATGTTGTTACCATTGAGGTAAAAATAGTGATGATGACTAAAAATGTGTTGTAACATCATGTGTTGTTCATTTTTGGTTAACCGCACTGTAAAACCATACTATTTTTAGTAGGTTGGATGTAAACCGAGTATAAAATCATCTTTTATGTGTAGGTTTTTGATAAGTTGAGTGTAAAACCATCTAAAATGTTTGTAGGTTGGTGGTTTTCAAAGTGAAAATTAATAATTCAAGGTTATTAGTATTTTCAATACAAAATAATATTCTCTCCATGTTCGCATGAAGGGGGGAATGTTAAGAAGTCATAGTTAATGCTCACATTATAGTTAATATATTTGTAATATTATTATGAGTTTTTATATAACTCATCAATAATATAGTTGTTGAAACTTATATTTGCACCCTTGAGGAGATGCTCATCTCTCCTCATCCAAGTGGCACAATGGAAACATCTCTCTTTGTTGTGGGTGATGATTTTGTTGAGATGAAACTCTAGATAAGGGGCTAGCTCCCCTTGATGCACCCTTAAAGATATCTCTCTAACTTAATGATTTGTGTATGAAAAGGGTTAAGGAAAATGACTAAAAAACCAAGTAGTGATGCACCAATGTATAATGTCCTCCTAATTGGTTGAAACCACTACTTAAAGACAAACAAGGTGTTTCTCACATAAGGCTCACAACTCAAGATTCATTACTACATCAATGTTTCATATGCTAGATTCAAGAAGGTATATGATTCTTAGGAAGGGAATTAATGATTCTAAAGGGGGATACAATCATGGACCACTTCTAGGATATCTCTACACTTAGAAAAGAATACTATCAAATACCTGCAATAATATCCTTTTTTCAAATTGGTATACCATCAAGAGTACAAGCTAGTAAAGATAATCTTTCACTAGACAAGAACAACAATATTTAAGTCATTACTCAATATTACTACATATGAGTGGTGACAACACTTGTATATTTATTCAAGAGTTCTTCAAGTATAAATCTGGATAGAGTTTTCCCAATAACAAGTGGAGGTTATTGAATAGGAAAAAAGAATGCATATGCATAGCCTTTGGGAGGGAAGTCAAGCAACGGGAGTTAGAGGGTCACTTGGACATGTGTCTATATGAGAGAATTAGTTATATTTGCATGTGGGAGAGAGGTGGGTGAGCTATGCCATGTCACCAAATGAATTAGTTATAATTTATTAAGTTACAATGGCACGAAATGAATTAGTTACAATTAAATCATTTATGATTGAGCCAAATACTTGAGACATTTTTCCGTTTGTTACCTCTATATTCACCTTCAGGTTCCCATCGAGCCTTTTGACACCAACAACTATTTTCCATAGTTTGAAATTGACTTTTTTTGGGCCATCATCCTCCATGTATTTTATTTAGACTTTTTTCCCTTGAACTTCTCTTGAAAGAATTCATTGCTCAAACTTTTCCTTTAGATAATTTTGCAGACAATTTGTTTCGAACAATCTTTCAAGATTTTTTTGAAAATGCCTTTTCAGAAAAATGTGTCTGAGCCATCTCTGCGAGGAATTAAATCTTTTTAGAATCTAACAAATGACACCTTCAGCTTGAGAAGTATCCTTTAAAAAAAAAAATTTGGTCCACCTTCTTGTGAAAACAATCTTTTGGACCTTTTGTAAGTGTCCTTTTATCTTTCTAAAAACACCCCTTCGGGAAAGTTGAAGTGAACTTCAAAATTTTTGTAAATTACCTTTTGGCCTTCCTACAAATAACCTTCAAAAAAATTGAAGTGCCCTTTGAAAAATTTCAAGATGACTTTTTTTCTTAAGTGCCCTTTAGGAAAGTTGCTCAAGAATTTTTTCAAAAAAAAGTATCCTTCAAAAAGAATGAAGTGGACCATCTACTATAGAAACACCCTTCAAAACTTGTAAATTACCCTTTAAAAAATTTGAATGTGATCCCTTAGCTTGAAAAGGTCCTTCTCAGAAATTGTTTGGATAATTTTTCCGAAGGAATTAGTCTTTGTCTTTAGGAATTTTGTCTTAGACAAATTGTCTGAAAGAATTTAGCACTCTAGTTGAATGAAAAGTCCAAAAAAATTAAACTTTAGTCAAAAAATAAAATACCCAAAAGGATTACTATGCAAAGGCTTAGCAAAATATTGAAACCAAATGTTTTGAAAGAATTGGACTTGTACATTTGTTGTGAGCTTGTATAGAACACTTCTTCTGAATGAACCCTGCATACTAGACCTAGCAAAAGGTATAGACTTAGGTAGCTAATTTTTCAAATAGGGGTGCCCAATTTTGGTCTGAAGGGCCAAAATTTGGTCAACAATAGGGTGATATGTTATATAGTTAGTGAGTTGTAATCACAACTCACATATCTATTCTAGGAGCGAGTAAGAATAGGGTGTAAGGAGATATTGTGCAGATAGTTGGTTAAAGAAGATAATGCCAGTCTCATTTTAAGGATCTGCATATACTATATATTTTTTATATATTTTATTTAATAATTTAGATGAAGATAATTATTATTTATGTATTCATTATCTGAGAATGTTTCCTGAGTGTTTTCTATTTAGCATATAATTTTTGTTAAATATAAACTATAATCATTACACATAATAGGTATAATTTAATCTAACATAGTTATATGTGCAAATATGGTAAATATTCAACCAAATTAATAGAAAATAAATTTAATTTTAATTGAAACCCTAAAGGCTATTGTTTAGATTTATAAATACTTAGTATGTGTATATAGGGTTTTGGAGGGTTTGTTAGATTTTTTTAAAATTGAATTAAATTAATGAAACCCTAATAAAGGACTGATTTGGACTATTTAGGTTACAAAAAATATTAATTTTATAATCTTAATTTAGTGCACAAGAGTGTATAAGGAAAACCCTAGGATTAAAATAGGGTTTTGAGCAATATTCAAAGTAAGATGCATTCAGCAAATGTTTTAACTCTTTTGGAATTAGTACATGAAAATCCTAGGTTATTAAAGGACCAATTATAATAAATAAGGGTATAGAATAAATAATAAATATATCTACTAATTTATGTAGTAATTTACCTAATTTGATGTTTCCATAAATAGTAATGAATGACATAAGTAAGTACTTAGTTGGAAATTGTCTGAGATGAATAATTTGGAAGCTAAAAATTGGTATAAGAGTTTTTTAAGTGTCATAAATAAGATCTAGGTGTATAAAACCATCTTAGACAATAGAACCATAACTTGGATAATAGTAATATGTTGTTATTGTCTACATATATCATTAATATCCTTTGTACAAATATTGATCTCTACTTCTAGGCTCAGTTGTGCCTGCATCTGCCAAGCTTATTCCTATGTGGACAAACGCTACTTCTCTATCTATGACATGTATTTACTTATTATTATCTAAAACCCAATGAACACCTACACACATGAAATAAAAACAATATGAAATGTAAAATGAATGAAAATTTTAGGTTGAGGGATATTACTATTGCACGGAATAAAACCCCTATTATCTTGGCCATTATCTACATTAGCCCAAATGATATGGGTCTTAGATCACATTTATTTCTTCCTTAGGTAATGTACATAATCAACATGCATTTCATGATATAATGACTTTAGCTTAGGACCTTCTTTGATCATGCTTGCAAATCTAGGTGTGATAGCTAGTTAGTATGCAGTATGTTGACATATAATATTTATTAATTTTATTTAATTATGTGCCAAGATAGTAATTGTTAAATGAAAAATGCCTTGTGAGGCTATTTATATATATTTAAATTTGATTTTAGTGTAAGACCATAGTTAATTGGATAACCAGATGTAAAGGATAGATAAAGACTAGGTAGAATATGTTAGGGGCCTATGTGATTGGGAAGGAATGATATAGGACCACTAGGGGTGAAAAAATGGAGAAAATAAGACATAAGAAAGAATAAAAGACTGAACAGGATCATGTGAATGAGAGTCACATCCATCACTAAAAAATACCTATGAATGAGCAAGAAAATAAATAATAGTTATGGTTTATTAACCAAATTAGGATGTGTACATTTGTTTATAAAAATAATTTATTCCTATAAATGGAAAAATCTAGAAAAAATATTAAAATACATTTTCAGACTTTCAGATGGTCACATATGGATTCTAAAAAGTAATAAGAACATACTTAACTATATATCAAGATTTAAAACTAAATTAAAATTTTATATATTGTCATTTTCGCATAAACTATATCTCAAATAGAGTAAAAATTTATAAATTGTGGCCTCTATAAGTTTTGTCTCTGCATCATTCTCCTTTGGTTGAAAATAACTTAGCTCTTATAAGTTGTCCCGATTTAAATCCCTCCATTTATTATTTTAAATATTATTAATCTCCTATTGTTAAATCTGAGTGTTGTCTTCCTATATTATTCCTTTCCACTATACAAAATACATGATATAACTTCCTTACCTTGTGTGTATTACCTTCTTATCTAAAACTTATGTTATCTTTTTTCTTCTTCTTCTTTGGTACCTGGTGCTCTAAATTTATTTATTAAAATTATTCCTCTTCACCATATTATCCATCAAAATCATATAAATTTGATAAATTAAATACTATATGAATGTCAAAAATATGTGGTAAGCTCACGTCATAAACATGGTCATTGATTATATTCACAATTTTTCATGGTCCAATTTTATTGTACTTGAACTTATTGTATGTGCCTGTGGGAAATATTTATTTCTTGAGGTTATTCAAATACATTTTACCTTATTATTACATATTTTTTTACTTTATACTTATCATTAATTTCCTATAGATTTATCTTCACTTATTATTCTAATTATTGTATATGCTCTGCAAATGCTTATGCATCATCACTAACACATTTCACAATTTCTAATTATACCAAATATAAAATTCCTTTAGTATATTTCCCTTAAACAATATGAAATGGTGA
The DNA here is from genome assembly GCA_037957365.1 of Torreya grandis. Classification (NCBI taxonomy): domain Eukaryota; kingdom Viridiplantae; phylum Streptophyta; class Pinopsida; order Cupressales; family Taxaceae; genus Torreya; species Torreya grandis. The sequence goes on along the minus strand of JARHVA010006584.1, from coordinate 799,622 downwards.
TTTTCCTATTTATTTTTTCATTTAACTATTATATATAAACTTATCCTATGGTAAATCCAAGTCCCATTTTTTGGTCTTCTCCCCAACTATGCATCTCAACAAATTTCCCAAGCTCATGTTACAACTTATGTCTTTCCATACGTTTATGGATGATATGCACTAATTAATTGTAATTTTATACCCAAACTCTTCCATAATATAATAAAAATTAACTTAAAAATTTTGTGTCCTTATTTGATGTAATGATTTTTGGAACACCATGTAGTCTCTCAACATCCTTAAATAATACTTATAAAACTCTAGTGGCATCATTGGTTTTCTTAAATGCAAAAAAATGATATATATTATAAAACATGTTTACCATAGGAAAATTTTAATCATTACCTCTCTACATTTTTGGTAATCCTAAATTAAAATCCATAATCAAATCTGTCGATGGTCTTAGTAGAACTGATAATGGCAGTAAAACCATGTATTTTGCTCCGATCATTTAACCACTTGGCATATTATTCATCTTAAAACATAATTTACAACATATATATTCATATTTTGACAAAGTGACTTCTCCTCCACCAAATATATTATCTTCACCTTACCAAAATGTCCAAAAAAACCAACATTGAGCATTTATTTTATAATATTGTCTCTTAGAGACCCAACTAGAATACGTAGTTATTATATATTGAAGAGATAACCAAAATGTATAAGATATTCATCATTAATAGTACCTATATCACCTATTAATGTATTCTTGTTTTGTTCAACTATCTTTCCAAAATCTAGATTAGTACCATATCATTCCTTAATAACTTCAAATCCAACTATTCACTCACCATAGTAGTTAGCAAAACCACCCTAAAAATCAAAGAATTAGTGACTTGATTCTACTTTCCTAATTTGTGTTTCAAAACAAAATTATACACCTATAATAAAGACACCCACTTTGCATGTTTACTATTTAATTTATTTTGACTGTTTACATACTTCAAGGCCTCATGATCTATAAATAGGATTAACTCCTTAGGTACCATCTAATGTCTCCAATGTCTTAATTATTTTATAATGGCATAAAATTCAACGTCATATGTAGAATACTTCTCTTTTACCTCATTAATTTTTTCAATAAAATATGTTATTTATCTTTATTTTTTACTCAATGTACGACCAATTCCCATGTGTGAAACATCAAAATCCACATCAAATACTTTTTTAAAATATGTTAATGCTAAAATATGTTTTTTTTTATAATTTTATTTTTCAACAACTAAAAACTTTATGTTTTTATTATTGGCCAATTTTGGCCCACATATAGAAATTTTCCTAGATGGATCAGATTTTAGAGGTCTTGGTATGGATTGATTAACTAAGAAGAATGTCTAATTGAGAAGGAGATCAAATTTCACTTACAAATCTTTTGAAACACTTGAAGAAAGCTTAAAGTGTTTTTTATTAACCATTAAAATGCAAGTCTTTAAATAGGCCTAGAGTTTCAAAGTAAAGAAGACCATCAATTTTTCATTGTGTTTCAAGAATTTAGGAGCATGAATCAGATTGAAAAAAAGCTTAAAAATTCATTGGATAATTCTAAAGAGACAACAATTTCTTGCACAAGTCCTGAAGAACTAGGCTGTCATGAGCACGCCATGTAGAAATAGACTAGTCATATTAATTTTTTATTTAATAAGGATGCTTAAAAACCCTCTTAGGTCCAAAATGCCACATGATTAAATTATTCATGCCTAGATCATCCTCTACATATTTCATAACTTGATGAGTTGTTTATCTCAAGTTATAAAGATTTAAATTTAGACTTGTAGATTGAAATGTGCATGGGGATGTCATGTTTAGTGAAGTATATATTTGAATTAAAATATTCCAAGTTTTAATGTGAGAGTGACAAGTGTCTAAATCTCAAGATCTAAGGTCAAGATCCAATGGTGAGAAACTATTAATAATGTTAGTGGGTCCCAAAGATCTAATGGTGCATATTTGATCATGCATCAAAGATCAACAATGAACATAAAATTAAAAGGTTATTGTGAATGCATTAGTGACAAGTGTTAATATCTTGGATACCTAATCGTATATCTTATGATATGTGTTGAATGATAGAGTTAGTGGGTCTAGGTAGATCAATGGTACGTATTCATTAGTACAAAGAAGACCAATGATGAGTAATGAGTCAAAAGGTCAAAGAATCTTCAAGGTGAATACTCAAGTGAAAATTCTCTAAACTATGTTAGACTGATAGAAGATCTATGGATCATAGTTAATCATATAAAATCAGATCAACTATGAGTGAGAGGTCAAAAAGATAGCAAGATCTTACAGAATGAATACATAGTTGATAATTAACCCATTATGAGAAGCCCATATAAAGATCTATGGCCAATAAAAATAGTTGAATGTGTCATAATTTCAACTCCTAGATTGATATAGATGGTTATTTTCAAAGGTCAAAGTTATGAAACTTGGATTTGAGGTCGAAACATGATCCAAGTTGAACCAAAGCAGATTTTTCAAGATCAAACATCACCATTAAAGCTGAACAGAGATAAAATAGGTATTTTAGTACCTAATATAGAGCTCAAATATGGGTTAGTAATTGTTTAAGAACGAATAAAATTTATAGATCTTGTCAATATGTTTACTATATGAAAACAAATAATTTGGATTAGTTCTTGAATATATAGTAAAGATCTATATTCATGTTGCATTACGGGTAGATTTGTAATCATGGAGATGTGTCTAGTCTATCAAAATGGTCATATTTTTGATTAAAAAAATAATTAAAAACACTAAAATTAGACTTATGGCATGGTTCTATAAATCTCATGGATATAAGGACCTTTCCCTCACAATGAAGCAAGTAGAGATCATGTAAAGTCCTAAGATTGGGGTTTAGTGGTCAAAGAGAGAAACTGTAGCATTTAATAGATTTTCAAGGTGCCTAAGGGGTTTACTTCATAATCAAGATCATGACTCACTACCTTTAGAAACTATTGTCTTCTAATGAATTTTTTTAGCTAATGAGAATATTAGGGGGATATTGGGATAAATTAAAAGTTAACTTATCAATAGATAATTGGTGCTAATTTGATAAAAAGGGTGGTGGATAATTCATCAAAAGGTGGTATCTCAATTAATGAATTATGTGCTCATTTTCCATATTCTCTCTCTCTCTCTCTCTCTCTCTCTCTCTCTCTCTCTCTCTCTCTCTCTCTCTCTCTCTCTCTCTCTCTCTCTCTCTCTCTCTCTCTCTCTCTCTCTCTCTCTCTCTCTCTCTCTCTCTCTCTCTCTCTCATATATTACCCATTATTTTAATTTGTAATCTCTCTCTTAGTTTTTAGAAGAAAATCTATCTCACTTTTTATAGGAACTATCTTTCAAATCTTGAAGAAGAGAGATTCTCATTTGATAAGGCTAGACCTTGTCAAAACTTATACGAAATACATTTTGAAGCTAATAAATATTTCCTTTAACTATCACTTGCTTTTTAACTGTGTCTAGTAAGCTTGTGCATGATGCCATTCTAAAGGAGAATCATGCATGCCCATTGTTCTTCTTTCTTGACTATTTTAGGGTGTTTTATAGTTGATTTTATGTTTGAATTTGTGTTCTTTACACCATTAATGTAATATTGATATGAGTCTTAGAATTCCTCTTAGCTTCATTCATTACTTCCTAAACCTAGTGTATGAAATAATTATGCAATTAGCTAGATTTTGAGATTGTGTGAGCTAGTGGTATCATATACTTTTTTAGTTTATATTTCATGCCTATGTGAGTTCTCATTTAATTTGGTGCATCACTTTTTTATCCTTTTTTATATCCCTTTACCCCTTTTCTAACCCTTTTCTCAGTGAAAACATTAGTATAGGTGATCCATCAAGAGGAATCCGACCTTTTCTAAGGGTCCAACCCCACCATAGGTGACCCACAACTTGGGGTTGTTCCAGTAATGTAGCCCAATTGGAAAGGGCCTGAAGAGCCCTATTCAAAGGTGAAAATTAATGCTAAAATAGTTTTTTACATGACCAATGGGACACAATTCAAATAATATTGGCCAAATTTGATGCTAGTTTGATCAATTAGTAGCAATTATAGCTTCCAAACAAAAACATCTAGTGACTCCAAAATAAGATCCAACATTCTGATACAATAAAAATGACTACATCTCATCCCAAAGGTGGCTACAAGTTCAGATTCTAGAGTTATTCTATTTGAATTCATTGAATTAGCTTTAAACACAATAAAAAGACTAAGATTTGCTAATACACACCCATATAAAGGCAAATTTGTTCCTAAGTCAATGTTCAGGCCTACCCCTATACGAAGATCTTTGTTAAACCCTTTGATTTATAAGGTAGCCCCTAGTGTTTTCCCCTTTATGGCCTTTAATGGTCAAATTCATTTGGAACCCCCTTAATATGATCTTATTCTAGCATCATCTCTCAAAAGTGTCCCTTATTTGACCATAAATCAAGTTACAACCCCTTATAAACACCTCATGGGTATAAAAAAACTTCTCAACATTCATGATATCAATGAGGAAAATGTAATAATTAGGTTATTGACCTTCTCTTTCAAAAGTAAAGCCCTAGACTAGTATAGAAGCCTTGCTTCTAACTCTATTACATCATGGAATCAATTAGGGTATGCTTTGTGTAATATATTTGAGGATAAAAGTTACCATTTATCACTTGTAGAGTAGTTAACCAAAGTTATGCAAGACTTCAATACAAGGTTCCAAAAAACTTAGGATAAAATCCCAGTTTCTATTAGTCTTACCCCTAAATTTTCCTTCCTATACTATTTTAAATCCATAAATAGTGACATTGAAGTAATGATCCACTCTATGAGAGGGAACACATTGCCAAATGCATATGAGGTGACAATCAGAGCAAGAAATTATCTATTGTAGGCTAGCAAGCTTATACCTAGACCAATAATGCCTTTATTCCTTAAGATTAGACCAAGCCCTATTTTTGTTCATCCCCTTTATGTCATTATTCATGTACCTATAATTATTTCCATACCTTCACATAAGAAAGAAAGTATTTAATTAGTGGATCTAGTGAGTCCCAAGAACAAGAGAACTTTTAAGAGCTTAAGAGCATGTTCCAATTTTTGGAAAATGAACTAGAGAATGTTAAGAGGCAATAAGCTTTCAATAGGCCTTACCAAGCCTCATTATAACCTTAGTAGTAATCTTATCATGTACATAGGTTACCCTACAAATAAAAATTCCAAGGATAAGGCCAAGGTCAAAGCTAAGGACAAGGGTAGCCTAACTATAATAGACAAAGCAACTATAATCCAAATGTTGCAAGAACTTCCAACACTTTGGTACATATTTAAAATATTGTTTCTCAAGAAGCTAATTAATTAGTCTTTTATTAAATCCATTATCCTAAACACTAACTCCAACCAAGCATTCAATGATCAATGGCAGAAGGCCACCAATTATGGGTATAATCAAGCTCTTATGGCTTAAAACATAGAGGTATCCATGATGACAAAACTTGAATAACCTCAACAAGGTCAAAACCCTGATCAAGGGACAAGCCATTTGGGTGCTACAATGGTGAATTATGAGGAAGAAGAGTGTTATGCACTCAACCAATAGGTTAGTTCCAGCTAGACATACATTCTAGTGGTAGAAAATACAAGGTTCAAAAGAAGGAACATGGATGGTAACCAAGAATCAGTCAAGGATCCTCCTATAATTAATCCTTCAATTAAAATACAAACCAACCTACTATTATTCCTAAGGTTCTAATAGCTCCAAGAAATTAGAATTAGGGGAATGCCTTTGTTACCCAAAACTCACAAACTCAAGGTGTAGTTGTGGTTCCTAAATCACAATCAAAGTTTAGTGGTTTACCAATCACCATTTTGGAATAAATGAAAAGGTTGAATGTAAGTGTCTCAATGTGGGACATGATCTCCATGCCTAGTCAAGCAGACATCCTCTAAGAAGGGTTGTCATGAATCAATATTTTTGAGAAACCACAAGTCAAGAAGATTGTGGTTCTGACTGATGCAACCAAGGGACCTAGTGAAGGTCAACTAGGTAAGGTGGTCAAACCTCTTCCTTTATATATTTCAATAATCATTGGTAAATCCTTGGTACAAAATTAATTGTCAAAAAGTGGGGCTATCACCTCAGTAATGCTAAAGTATGATCCAAAATCTAAAGGAGTGTTGCAACTTGATGGTTCTTCTACCAATCCATCTAGTATCATCAAAGATCTCAACTTGAACCTACATGGTTATTTTAGTGTCTTAATACTTTAAGATGTGTTAATCTTTGATGTGCCTCCTCATTTTTCACTATGCCTATCCATAGATATCATTAAAATATTAGAGATTATCTTATAATAGATTAACCATACATATCATTCAAAATAAAATATGGAACCATGGTATCTATTAAGGTTGAACCCATTTCATAATTCCACATAGAGCCTTATGTGCTAGATAGCATAAACCTCAATTGCACCATCCTTGATGAAGATGAACCTATGGTTGGTCAAGAATTAAACACTTACCCTAAGGAGATACCAAACATGTTCTTGGATGAACTATGAAATGTCAATCATTTGGTTGATCCCTTGGAGGAATTTGAAGAGAGGGACATGGGTGTCTACTACTTACTGAAGAGAATCAACCCATACCATCCCTCATTAGACCTCAAGAAGATTCTAGTGGTTTATGGAGATAGTTATTTTATGGTTCAAGGAGCAAATATAGATTGGGTGAAGTTGCAATGCTAGTATCCCCCTCTAAGGACAAGTGTTTCTCTTCTTATAGGTTCTAATTTAGCTGATCTTGCAATGTAGCAGAGTATGAGGGTCTTATCCATGGCCTTCAATGGGATAATAAGAGAGGAATAAAGAATTTTCAAGTTTATGGGGATAGTAAGTTGATATTACACTAGGTTATAATCCAAAATATCACAAAGAATCCCTTGATGAAGTCTTAAAAACATAGAGTGTGGAACCTAATTGAGGATTTTGATGCCTTTAACATCTAAGGAGTGTGATGGCACCAAAATGGGCATGATGATAGGTTGGAAAATATGAGATCTCAATTTGATATCCCAAATGAGTTAAAAAAAGATGCAGGTGTATCCACATGTCAAAGAAGTGGTGAGACCATCAGTGCCAAGAAATGAAGCTCATTGGAAGGTTTTTGAAAGTGACAAAAAATTGCTTTTTTCTTACAATTAGAAGTAAAATTCTCTTCAATGAACCCAAAAAAGTTTCAACACAATATGAAGATAAAATACTTCAATTTAGAAATGATAAGCTTCCTAAAGGGATAGTCACCCTTAAAGGTATCTTCCATGAAGGAGATCATATGAGAAAAGAGAAGGAAGTAATGTCAACCAATGAAGAGAACTTTGAAAGATTCCTTAACTTCAAAGAAAAGATCCTCAACATTGGAAAGGTAATCATTAAAGTTAAAATGAATGATTTTATATAAATTTATAAAGAATATGTAGACATCATTTATTGGGAATATAATGACCCGAGAGGCTTTGATCGCAGTCTTACCCAACACACTATAGAACTAGAGGTTAATGCAAAGCCTATCAGGCAGAAGTAGAGGCCTATAAACCCTAAAATTAAAGAGCTTAGTAGGAAAGAATTTGACCAAATTAATTGAGCCTAGGAACATATTTCTCATTAAGCACTCCTCATGGTTAGAAAATTTGGTACTTGTGAGGAAGAAGAGTGGGAAAATCAGATTGTGTGTTGACTTCAAGGATCTAAATAAGGTCTCTTTAAAAGATCACTACCCTTACCATCCATGGAGCAACTCCTTCAGATAGTTTTGGGTTCAGATCACTTCTCCCTTTTGGATGGATATTTAAGTTACAACCAGGTACTAGTAAGAGACAAAGATTAGTATAAGAATAACTTAACCATGAAGTGGGGTAGATATGCTTACCAAAATATACCTTTTATATTGTCAAATATTGGGGTAACTTTTTAAAGATCCATCAACATGGCTTTCCAAGGGTTTCTAAATCAAATGCTGCTAGTTTACTTGGATGACATTATAGTTTTCTCCAAGAATTATAGTGAGCACATCGACCATCTAAGGATAATCTTCCAAATATGTAGAGAGTATGACATCTCTTTAAATCCAAATGTAAGTTTTTTTTGTGAAGGTAGACTTTTAGGTCACATCATTTCAAATGAGGCATTATTCATTGACATTGAAAGAATAAGTGTTATCCTATCACTATCTATAACCAAGCATAAGAAAGGAATATATATCCTCTTTAGTAAGATTAACTTTGTGAGAAGGTTTATACCTAGTTGTGAAAACATGGTCAAACCTATCAGCACCATGATAAATAAGATCCAAGTGTTTTTTTGATTAAATTAAGGTAGAGTAAGATTTGAGGCCATCAAAAAAGCAATTGCTCAATCACCCTCACTCATGAATCCTAATTTATCAAAGGATTTCATATTATACACCTTTGTCAATATTGCAAACATATCAACTATGTTGATGTAGAGGAATGGTAAAGGACTTGAGCAACCAATTGCCTTTTTTATTCAAGAGCTAAAGGGATATGAGGTAAGGTATAATTTTATATAAAAGTAGGTTATTGAAGCTATAAGGATCATAAAAAAGTTCATACCAGTGCTCTCCAACAGTAAGGTTCATGTTATGGTGACTCATCATAGAGTGAGGGAATATAGCCTCAATAAGGATTTGATTGAGAAAAGAGTAGGTTAGATTACCAAGGTCATGGAGTATGATGTGGAAATCAAAGTCACCAAGATGATAAGAGGTAAAGGCTTGTGTCAGCATATGGTGGATGACCTTAAAGAAGACAAAGAATTTGTTTTGGTGACATAAGGAAACTCACAAATAGATGAACTTTCACTCATAATAGCTGGCTCAAAGATATGACACATTTCTTGATGATAGGATAATGCCCTAAAGGTTTAGATAGATCAAAAACAATGTACTTTAGCCTTTAACACATACCTTATGCATTAGTTGATGGTGTTAATTTTATAAAGGACCTCAATGTGGTTCTCTTTTGGTGCATTAATGATAATCAAGTGACAAAGCTCTTGGATTAGTTGCATGATAAATCTCTAAGATACCATTTTGTTTCAAAAACAAAAGAAGCAAAAATAATGAGAGATGGGTATTATTTGCCTAGCCTTTTCAAGGATGGCTATGCATGGGTTATAAAATTATAAAAGTGTGTTCTATTTTTAGGAAAGCAAAGATTATCAGATATTCCATGCAAGTTAATCCATGTTAAGTAACACTTCATGTAATGGGGGTTATACTTTATAAGGATGATCAATCCATCTTCAAATGTAGGGAATAAATGGGTGATAATTATAAATAAATAATTCATTAAGTGGGTAGAATCAATTACCTTAAAATAATCCAATGAAATAAAAGTATTGAATTTGTATGATAGCACAGTAACTAGGTTTGTTGTCCCATCTACTATAATTTTAGATAATGCCTTAGCATTTATGGGCATGAAGATAAGACAATGGGCACTTAAGCTAGGCATCTACCTTAGTGCATCTTATAATTACTACCCCCAAGGCAATGGAGTGATAGAGTCCACAAAAAAAAACTAGATAAGGATTATCAAGAGGACCATGGAGGAAAATCAAAGAGTTGGCATACAAATCTAAGGATAGCCTTATGGGCTGACATAGTGAGTCCCAAAGCTACCATTATAAATTATCCATATGTCCTTGTATATGTAACGGGATCCAAATTACAAATTTCTCTTGAATTACCTACATTAGAGTTATCCCATTAACTTGAGTTGATGGAGAGTATGCCTATGAGCATGAGGTTGATAAAGCTCATGGAGATAAAAAAAATTACGGAATTTATAATGAGGGCATCAGAGTTAGACCAAGATCAAGTCAAAAAAGCCTTTAACAAGAGATCCACAATAAGGGAATTCAAATGAGGGGACCTAGTTCTCAAATGGGACTCAAATAAGTCCAAGCCAGGTAATGACACTGAGTCCAAGCTAGGTAATGACACCAAGTTTTATATCTTGTGGAGTGGTCCTTATTTTATCCATGAATGCAAACAACATAATGTTTTTCATCTTACCCAAGTGGATGGAGAGGTATTACCCATCCTAATAAATGGAATTGATTTAAATACTTATTTTTAAAAGAGTTTATAGCTATTGTATGATATTCTAACATATTAGAACAGTTTTATATGATTTCCTCTAAGTGTCTCAAGAATTTTTCCTTTTAGTTGTGTGTTTACCTTTAAATAAGTGACTTAGGAAAAGTTATTTATTTTTATCTTTTATTCCTTTTGTTTCAAAAGGAAGTTTCAGAGAGGGTCAACCTTATGTTAGTATCACATCTTTAAAGAGGAAAGACTATGGATTTGTGTACCCAATCAATCAGTTTAAGACCACTAAGTCTTTGCATATCAGGAATGCAACCCTAGGATGTTGCCAAAAATGTTGGCTAATTTTGGCCCACATACATAAATTTGCCTAGATGGATTAGTTTCTAGAGGTCTTGGTATGGATTGATCAGATGAGCAGAGTTCCTGATTGAGAAAGAGACCAAATGTCATTACAAATATTTTGAAACACTTTAAGTAAGATTAAATTATGTTTTATTGATCTTTAAGAAGCAAGTCTTCAAATATGACTATAGTTGTAAAGTAAAGAACACCAATAGGTTTTCATGGTGTTTCAAGCATTCAAGATCATGAATCAAGTTTCGCAAAGTCTTATAAATTCTTTGGAGCCTTCTAAATAGACAATAGTTTCTTGCATAAGTCTAGAAGAACCAGACCATCGTAAGTACATCATACATAAATAGATTGGTTAGATTGATTGTGAATTTAATAATTATTCTTATAAATATTATCAGGGCCAAAATACCACATGGAGTTGAATTTATTCATGCGTAGATCATCCTTTACAAATTTAATAATTTGATGAATTGTCTATCTCAAGTTATAAAGCTTCAAAGTTAGACTTGTAGAATGAAACATGCATGAGGACATCAAGCTTAAGATTCATGAAGTATTAATTTAAATTAAAACATATGAATGCTTAATGTGAGAGTAAAATTTTTACAAATGTCAAGATTTAAGGTCAAGATCCAATGGTGAGCATCGATTGACAGTGTCAGTGGGTCCCAAAGATCTAAGAATGTGTATTTAATCATGTGTCAAAGACCAATGATGAGCATCAAGTTAAAAGGTTATCATGACCATGTTGATTAAAAAAATCAAGATCTTAAGTAATTTATTAGAGATATAATAGTATGCATTAACTGACAAATTCAGTGGGTCTAGGTAGATCAATAGTACACATTCACTCATACGAATCAGATGGTCAAAGGATCACCAAGGTAAATACGCAAGTGACAAGTGTATCAACCATATTATATTGGAATAATATCTACAACTCATGTTTAATAATAAAAAAGTATATCAATGGTGTATGAGAGGTCAAAGAGATAGCAAGATCTTAAAGAATGAATGTGGAGCTAAAAATTGGCACAATATGAGAACCCTAGATCAAGATCAATAACCAATAATGAAGGTCAAATGTATCATAATTTCAAATCCCAGATCGATATCAATGGTCGATATCAAAATTCAAAGTTATGAGACTTTTATTGGAGGTTAAAATATGATCCAAACTGAACTAGAGTGGATTTATCTGGACCAAATATCAACATTAAAGCTCAATAGAGAGAATATGTCTTTTATGGTTTGATATAGAGATCAAAGATGGGATACCTATTTTTAGAGAACACTAAACATATATGGGTCTGATATATATATATATATTTAAGATATGAAAATAAGTAATTAGGATTGGTTTTCGAATATATAGTAAAGATCTATATTCAGGTTAGAGTAGCGGAATATGTGTAATTATGGAGAACTATATCATCTATTAAAATTTTCATAATTTTTTTATAAATAGGTACTTTTCACTATGAAAATTATACTTCTTTCATGTATCTATAAATTCCATGGATATAATAACCATTCCCTCATAATTAATCAAGTGGAGATGGTGTAGAGCCCTAAGATGGAGATCTAGTGGTTGGAGAAAGCAATTGTAGAATTTAATAGTTTTTCAGGGTGCCTAAAGTTTTTCATTCATAAGAAAGATCATTAATCACCACCTTTGTCAACTATTGTCTTCTAGTGCATTTTTTTTAGCCAATGAGAAGATTCGCGGGCTATTGGGACAAATTAAAAGTTAACTTGTTAATAGAGATCTAGTGTTGATTTGATAAAAAGGGTGTTGGAGCATTAATCAAAAGGTGGCGGCTCAATTAATGAATTTTGTACTCATGCTTCCTCTTCTCTCTCCCTTTCTCATATATTACCCATTCTTTCCATTTTTAAGCTCTCTCTCAATTTTTAGAATAAAATCTCTCACTTCTGATATAAACTCTCTCTCTCTTAATTCTAGAAGAGCAAAGACTCTCATTTGATACAAATTATGAAAGACCTCTTTAATATAATAAATGTTTCCTTTACCTATCACTTTCTTCTAAACTATGTCTAATAATATTTTTAATGATGTCATTGTGAAGGAGAATCATTAATGCCCATTGTCCTTCTTTCTTGACTATTTTAGGGTGCTTTCTAGTTGATTGCGGGTTTACATTTGTGTTCTTAGCATAGACTACTCAATAATTTCCTTTAGCTTTTCTTCATCCATAATCCATTTGATGAATCTACAAATTCCAAAAATACTAATTTTTTCTATATAAACATGGACTTATTCAAATTTACATAGATATTTTCCTTTCTTAACAAATCTAATATCATCCTCAAATTCCTTAAATTTTATTTTTAGTCTTATTGAATATAAAAATAAACCACCACAAACTTACCAATGTAATATCATAGCATTGTGTTCATCACCCTCATAAATGTGTTCTCAATAGTTTCCTTTACCTTTTCTTCATCCATCTTTACTCCATTTGATTAAACTAAAAATACAAAAAATACTAATTTTTTCTACATAAATATGTACTTCTTCAAATTTACATAGAGTTTTTCATTTCTTAATAGCTCTAATGCCTTATGTTTTTTTTAGTCTTACTAAATATCAAAATATCATCAAAATAAACCACCACAAACAGACCAATGTAATATAAGAGCATTGTGTTTATCACCCTCATAAATTTGATGTATGTATTAGATAATTCAAATGGCATAACCATTCACTCATATAAGCCATCCCTAGTCTTGAATGTTGTTTTCCATTCATATCCTTCATAAATTTGAATCTGATAGTAACTACTCCTTTGATCAATCTTAGTAAAGTATTTTGTTCCTACAAAAACATCCATCATATCATCTAAACAATGTATAGGGAATATGTATTTGATAAATTTTTTTTACTGCTCTACCATCCATACACAGTCTCCATCCTCCATCCTTACTTCAAGTTATAAATGTTAGTGTTGCACATCGACTCATGTTATTTATTACTACACTATTTCTCACAGATTTAGTAACTTTTTTATTTAATTATATATGTTTGATTGGACTCATCCTATAAACTACTTTATTTGTTGGATCTGATCTTAGAATCAAATCAATATGATGTTGAAAGTCTAATTTTTATGTTAAACCATCTAATTACTCATAAGGTATAACATTTGTATATTCTTTCAACACTTTTTGCACTTTTGTTATTATTTTCACCACTTTGGTGTCTTCATTATTTACTATTAATGAATAACAACAACTTGTTATATTCATATTTTATAAATTATTTTTTGGAAAACATGAAATTATCTTTCCCTTATTCTTTAATAATTACTAAAATTACCTTCATATCTCCATTCTAAAAAGTATATGTGTTTCTTTTCTCCATCATGAATTACTTTTATATCAAATTATCATGGCCTTCCTGATAAAATATGGTATGCATCCATCGATATAACATCACAAAATATTGAATCCTGGTAATTTTTCCCTATAGAAAACTTGATTAAGCACCTTTTATATACTATAAATTCATTCCATATATTAAACTTTGAAATTCTATAAGGATAAAGATGTTTTTCACGTTATAAAACTAGTTTATCAATCATGTCCTTAGAAACCAAATTTTCACAACTACCACAAAATATAATTAATTTTCATATCTTACCTATTTAATTACTCCTTTTTGAAAATATATTTATTAATATCCATGCTTCACTTCCTTCCTTATTCTACACCTTACTATTTCTTTAGACCAATAATTATTTTTCTCATCATTAGGTTTTCTATAATATATACTATTGTAACTTCAATATTTTACTCTTATGTCTCAAATTTAAATAAATTCACTATTTGGAAATCATTTTTCCTTATTTATTGTTCATGATAAGGAAAACATTAAAACACCCTATACCCTTCTTGCATATTTTTGTAATAAACATAATACCTATGTTCATTTGGAAACCATCCTCTAGTACCACCATAGCTTCATCCTCCTAAAATCCTCTTCATGTTTGTGGTATTGAAATACTTGTCTATTATATTATATTCTTTGTATACCATGTGATTATTCTCCTCTAGTATAATTAAACCCACCTATAGTTGGGTTGAACCCAATCCATCCCCTTACTAGATGGGAATGTCCTCTTATTGGCCCAGTTGATCTTCTAAAAATCCATCTAGTTTGATTTTCTTTTTCCTTAAAAGATAATTTATAATTTTTCTCCATGTAACATATTTTATGCATGATCAATTCACCTTTTATAAAAAAATTCAAACCATTTACATATCTTATAGCCATCTTTTCATTTGTTTTTTCATGTTCCACTTGTATGAAAAACTTTTAAAACTCATTTGTATACTCTAATATATTGTGATTGTTTTGGATAAATTCTTGAATATTATGTATATGATATGTGCATAATATTCATGAAGAATTTTCTCCTTCATTTTCTTCTCCATCCTACTCCACATGTTGATATTAAATTTATTTTTAATTTGTCTCTCTATGAAATTGATCCCTCCAAATCATTTTATGACCCTTCAATTTCATGCATGCAAACTTTACTTTATTTTTGTCTCTAACATTTTGACATTTGAAAAACTTCTCTATGATTATTCATCCATTCTATCAACTCCTCTAGTTTTAAATGAGCTCCATAATCTAGAACATCAACCTTGATTCCTTTGTTCATTCCTTCAAAAACCTTGACCATTCACTCTTCCATTAATGGTGGTTTTTATTATTCATCTTCTTACTAAATTTCATTTTCACGATCTTTTTATTCCTTTTTTTCATATATTTATCATCTTTGTCTCTAATTTTTGAAAATTACATTTAACTATTCCACTTTACTTTGCATCCCTTGCATAGTCATATTTATTTGAGCAATTCCTCATCATCATTGTCCTTTCACCATCTCTGACACCAATTATACAATAAAAAAATATTCTAACAAAATATAAAATACCAATTCACAAAGATATCACTTAAAAGGTTTAGACTTTCTCTAATAGTAGATGACAAAAACATATACTAGCTAAGAAAAATATCAATAAGCATAAAACTCAAAAACTACATGAAAGCAAACTTCTTTATTGATTCTCATTAAATGAATAAAATATTAAAATAGGTTATTTAAATAAATATCAACTCAAAACTAGAATTGACATGCATAATTTAAAATTATAAATAAATCAAAATATACCTAAAGATATTTGACCCATTCAATTTTTAGAACATTGTTACTTTTATTAACTTTCATTTTCTAACAATTTTTCAACTTTTATTTTTGGTATGTTTTGCATGAAAGCTCATATGGGCATAAAAA
Organism: Torreya grandis; assembly: GCA_037957365.1. Lineage (NCBI taxonomy): Eukaryota > Viridiplantae > Streptophyta > Pinopsida > Cupressales > Taxaceae > Torreya > Torreya grandis. Next base: position 783,777 of record JARHVA010006584.1, on the reverse strand, counting down.
TCTCTATGTATTTTATAAACACTAAAATTAACCTAATGAATAAATTTCAATGGAACCTATGTCTAGGTACAAAAATATGTTATGCTTTAAAATGACAAAAATACAAAACAAATAATAAAATGCATTTTCAAACCCTTAGATAGTCATGTATGGCCTCTAAAATGATGTAAACACATCCAAAATAAATAGAGTTGGTTATGGTTGAATTAAAATTTTTGATACTATCTTTTGGTATAAAAGTTATTTAAAACAATGTTATGAGTCAAAAGTTATGGCCTTGAAAAGTTTGGTGTCCAGCTCAAAAAGCAAGTGAAAATTTTGAATCCCTTGAAAAAAGATATTAATTTTCCTATAAAAATCTATACAAATCATCATTAAATGTTAAAGATAGTCAAAAATCTCTAATACCATGAAGGAATAATTCTAATATTATCATAAATAATGTTGAAAACATAGAAAATAAATGCCTAAATATGAATCAATATTCCATTACAAAGGATTAATCCAAAAATTGAGATATGCATGTTTTGTAGTGAGAAACAAAGGTAACAAAAAAGAACAAAAAGAACATGTGAATATTAATAATTCAAATAATTATCTTCATAGTAAGAGCTTGTAATCAAGAATAATAAATAATAGGAATTATATTCAAGTGAATAAGAGAGGACTAAAGGGATCTTGAAATAGAGAAAGAAGAAGGATGACGGAGTTACTAAGACTCCTATGATGACCTTACAAGACCTCCTTAGTTTATGCCAAATGTCCAATTCCCTGAAAAGTTAATGAAAGTATGTGACATGTGTCAGGAAGATAAACTTGTGTAAGTAACTCAAATATTCATACTAAATGATAAAAAAAGGTGAGAGACTCATCATACAATCCATAATTATCTGAATTAAAAAATTTCATAATTACAAAAACCTACACATACCTAAAAACATTGGAATAAAAAATATCATCCCAAATAAAGTGCAATGCTTATATATCCCAACCCTCTAATATTAAATCAAAAAATAAGCATGACTAATATTTCATTGGGAAAACCTCCATTCCAAGGGTCCCTAATATTGTTTTTCACTTAGCCTAATGAATTTCCTAGACAATTCTAGATTTGGTATAATAGAATTGTGAGGTGTAACCTCTCCCTAAGGAATAAATTTTAATTTTTAAAAAAATCAAAGGCCACCTTTCATGCCACATTATTTAGTGGTGGTAACTACAAAATGTGATCTTAATAGAGATCACAATAGATCAGTTGTAGTTAAATAGTCATCAAG
>JARHVA010006584.1:767500-770000 GCA_037957365.1 Torreya grandis | reverse complement strand
CATAATCTCCCTTTCTTACATTGTTCCTTTTAATGAGATCTTTCTTTCTTACATGAGCTCTTTCTCTCCTTTCTCACATGAACTCTTTTACATTCCTCTATTTTCATGAGCTCTCTCCTTTTGAATGAATTATATTTTTCCATTTTGAATAGCCTCCTCCATAACCTCTACACCCAACCTTGGCTTAGGACAAAACAAACACGGTTTTTAATCTTCAACAATATACTAAGGTTGAAAGATTTTCAACCACTCATCCTTTATTTTCTCAAAAACTCCAATGTAGGAGATTCTCCTTTAACCACTTTCACACTTTTACTTTTTTCATTGAATTTTTACCTTTAATTTTAAAATTACTCCTGATTAACAATATTTTTTATGGAATATGCAAGAATCTGAATTTATACTCAATTAAAACATGACTTGGACTTTGTAGGCTAGAAAGGATGGTTTCCATCTTTGACCAAGTCCTCAATGAAACTATTTATATGCTTTGAGATGCTCATGCATCATGATCTCTTTATATAAATAATGATTCCTCCATCCCTTTGTATTCACGAATTCCTATATCCCATTTTTTTTTTGCCTTTTTAATTTTTGTCTTTCTTTGCCTTTCATCTTGATTCTTCGCCTCTTTAGATATGTCCTTCTCATTTCCTTTTTAGTTGTCATATTCCACTTCCATGCTTCTTCATCTTCATACATTTTTTATAGATCTTCTTGTTGTTCTTCTTATTTCATGAGCTTTTCCAATGACTCATGTATGTCATTCACCTTATCAACCTTCATACGTACATAAAAAACATTCATAGCCATCTTAGAATCAAAATATTTAGGCCATCAAGCCTCTTGGATATCTCCATGTTCTTGTTCTTTGACCAAAACTATCTTGGCATATTTTATTTTCTCTTTTCTTGTTTCAATCTTCTCAATGGTGTCTTCACCATGGCTTGTACCTTCATTCATCTCTCTTGAATGATAAAACAACTAATCCAACATTCTCAACTTCTTTTTTAGTAAGATCTCATCTATCTCACTATCTTCATCAAACTTGGGCTCATCACTCACAAGGATTACTTATCCTTCACTAGCCTTACTCTTCATCTCATCCTTTCTTGAGTTATATTCATACAATCTAACTTCTTCAATATACTCATCAAATATAATTGAATCACCCTTACCTTTTTCCTCCTTGTTCTCTTTAACCTCTCCTTGAATCCATCTTGTTTGATCCTTTTCTTCAATGGAACATTGTCTTACTGCATGCTCATTCCTTTCCTCATCATCCATCCATTTGTAATTCTCTCCTTGATTCATGTTAGTCCATATAAACACTTTCCATTCTTCATTTCTTATGAAAATATCATCAAATGAGTCAAACACATCATCATAATAAATTTCCTTACCTTTTGTTTCCTTGGTATGATTTTCAAGCTTATTGTCTTCATGGAATGTTTTTTCCATGCTCACCATCTCATCTTCATTATTTACCTTCTTAGGTACACACACTTGACTCTTCCTCTTGTAATTTTTCTTCTTAAGCCATGTAGGCATCCTATACCCATGATCTTGTGCTAACACTTCTGATTGTTTGGGAGTGTTCTTCTTTCACCACTTAGGCATCACATAACCATGTACTTGAGCCTTTTCCCATGGATGTACATTTTATTTCTATTTATACACCTACACATCAACAACCTTATTCTCATATAAGCAATTAATATCAAGCCCTAAACATTCATTTACCTCATTGTAGGACTCATCTATGGAGTAATATTTTTTTCCTTTTATGTTTGGTTATTCTCTTGCCTCTTCTTGGCATTCAATGGCATCATGGAAGTCATCCTCATATTCCATATCTCCTCTTGCTTGTACGGACTCCTCAACACCTTCCTCATTCACTAGCCAATGAATCTCTCCTTCTTTATAAATATCATCAAACTCTCTTATCTTTCTTGCATATTAACTTGTGCACTTGGTGTCTCCTCTTGCACCAATCTCTTCATTCTTAAAGGCCTTTCTTTTGACCATCAAAAGGATATTCATAACTGCAATTACCCATGAAAAGACAACATTAGATATAAAAATAAGAGACCACAAAGTCCCTATGAGTGTTATCTTCACCAACACTCTCATCTTCTCAAGTGCTCCTCCTAGCACTTCATCTCTTCTTTCTTCTCTGCTCTTGTTCTCCTCAATGAGAATATTCTTCTCCACCTCTTCCTCTTATTGCTCACTTGGAAACCTAATCATATTATTACCTCTATGGGCTTCTCTCTTCTTTGAAATATCCTTTTGCCTTCTTTTCCTCTTCATTAGGAGATCTGTTGGCCACTTCGTCCTCCTCCTCATTGGACATACCCATGCTTTCCTATCCATTTGCACCCAAGACTCATATCTATCTGTAAACTTAGCTAAATCTATTTTAAAACTAGAAATATCTTTGTAAATTTCATTTAATACTCATACCTCTTTGATTTTCAATGATTATCTTATCCTTATC
>JARHVA010006584.1:735000-762500 GCA_037957365.1 Torreya grandis | reverse complement strand
ATGTCAACCAAAATATACATATGTTTTCAACATAGAAACTCAAAAATACTACACAAATTTTCAACACAATAACACCCAAATACTACACATATTTTCACCATTAAACTTAACAAAGTATTACCAAGTTTTCCATCGGAAAATAAATAAATATTCTTTGGAGAAATAATTCAGCAAGGTCTTTCTCATACTAGTCATATGATTCTCTATTTTTTTTATTTTCTTATTTTGTTTCTCATTTGTTTTCATTAACATGTATGAATAAGGAGATCAAAATTAGTTGAATACTATAAATTTTAAGAGAATATTTTGTACTTCATCATTCAACCATAAATGGATTGACATGTATCCTTTCTAAACCACCAAGTCTAAATCCCTTTCCAAGTAGCTTATAAGGATCCAATATTTAGTTGAGGGCCTCTTAGAGAGTTTGCATGCAAAAAATAGTTAGGGCTTATCACTTGGAAAACTATAATTATATCTTTTAAGGTTCTTGAATATATTTAAACACTTTTTTACAATGAAACATGGTCTACAATATCTTTGGAATGGGGGAAAATAACACATGGTATAGGTGAGTGTTATAAATTTTCAATTAAGACACTAGGTGGCACAAAAACCTATATTTGGTAAATCATAGTAAAAATGTCTCAATGGGATAACTAATTAACACACATATGACATGGTTAGGGGTAACTTTTTATTCCTTTATATAATTTTAAGGTTAGGGAATAATAGGATTTTCAATAGTGATATTACCTATTCCTAAAATATATCCAATTAAATAATTTAATTTATGATATTCTATTTCAGTGTTGAGTTAAAAAATACTCAATATAGAAATTAAAATGTAAAATAATATTTTGATTTCACAATCTTTAAAAATAAAGAATAATTGTCTTATGTAATGATGCACTACTATAATAATATGTATAGGTGTGAAAATAGGCTATCTAGACACTTTCTTACCTTACAAAAACTTGTGTGGACACTAGTATATGAATCTTGAATCAATTATCCTTAATAGAATGTTCATCTTATACAGATGCACCTAGTTGGTTCTTTCTAGATTAGTTTACCTTTCATTTGGTTTATTTGTATCTTGTGCATAGGTTGTTGATGACTACTTGTATCTCAAACCTTATCTCTCATCCTTAAACTAGGTTACCTTGTCAAAAATGGGTTAGTGGCCTAAAGGTGTCAATATGACCTGAAAACCCCCTCTATTAATGGGCACTACCTAAATAGATAATAATTTAAAGAGTGCCTCAGAATTCTGTAGTTTTTTCCTATGTGTGGTAATGTGTGTGCACAAGGATGCAATATACTATATGGCAATGCATTTAGTGATATAGTTTGTAACTTGGCAAATATAGATCATGGTTTATATTTTGATTAATTCAGACTTGTAGCATGACTAATCTTATGATTGATATGCAAATATAAATTAATAATTAAAAGTAGCTCTATTGTCCACTTTGAAACACAATAGTATGTACAAGCTTGATTAAGAAAATTTTAGTGGATTTTACTTATATTTATACTATATTTTTAGAAATAATCCTCACAAAATATTTAATGCCATTCTTAGGTCGACCCATAAAATTCAAAATATTTGAAAATTTGAGTATTTGTAAGGTAAAGACACCTAAATTGAAGAAGGGATAGTAGAATCAATGCTAGTATCTGGCATTGAATGTAATTGTCTAAGATGAAAGAAATCTGTTGAGGTGATTTAACTAACTATGAAGGATATGCATGATATTATAGGTAGTCATTCGTTACAAATGATCTAGATAATTATAATAACCAAGATCAGACTGAGAAAAAAATTTAGACCTAGTAAGGTGGCAAGTGTGAGCCCTTTTACCTATAAGGAAGGTCAAACTAAAGGTTATATGAATGATATTAATTTAAGTTTACAAGAATATTTTAATGTATATATATATATATATATATATATATATATATATATATATATATATATATATATATATATATATATAAGCATCTATATCCTCCCCCACCTCCATATTTAATCTAGTAATGCAATAAAATGTACTTACTATGTTAAAGTAAAGAAAAAATACTATGGTATGTAGAACACAACTTATTTTTGCTTGATCCCACTTAAATTTTTTGGATGTGAATGACCTACACCGAAGAGCATGTTATAAGTGTAACCAGTTGATATAATATAAAAAAGGATTTTTTTGGAAAGACTTGAATGAAAAAGATAAGGGAAGGAGTATACATATGTGCCAATGTAACCATATTACCCCTTGGTATTTTGTCTTTGTATAGATGATTCATAGCTAAATTATTAGAAAGATATATAAAACTAAACCTTTGAGTTTTTAAGATGTAAATTTGAGGGTACTAATGCCCCCAATTTAGTATGAGAATGAATTGTTCTATGTCTATTGAGAGATATAATCTCATTCACATAGCTCAATTATAACCGATCTATCTAATTTATTTGATCTCACCTGAATCAAATTGTGTAATAATATAAGCTTAAAATAATAGCATCATAGTTCCAAGTCCATATAGGGCATAAAATATTAATTACATTAATAAAAAATAGTCAAACTTATGAAATAGATAAAATCCAAAATGGTGTATCTTGTTAATGTCAGTTTATAAATGTAGGTATAATATAAAAAGTATATATGTAATTTGGTGCATGTACACCTTGAATATGTCTCAAACAAGAGAATATATCAAAATGTAACCCATACTCTTTAGAAAGTGTATAATATGTATCAAAAATTTGTGCCCAATGCATAGAATGTTATCACATATGTCTATCTCAATCATCTAAATGGTGTAAATTGAATCAAATTTTTATTATTATTTCAACTACATGTGTGTGTAATCATATATTATATGACATGCCCCCACTAATATGGCCATCATCCACCATTTTAATTTGAGGGGACTGAAAAAGTGATAATAATTTTATCTCAAAAGGATACAAAAAGTATGTTATATCTATTTGAATCTTGTAGTAAATAAGTACATAGTAGTGCCATTTTGAAGTAGATATATCAACAAATATAGTATTATTCATATATAAAGGGCCCTAATATCCATGATATGAATCATGGAAAAGTATATAAGATAATAATATCAATAAACAATATAGAACAAATGCAAGAGTACTCAAATGCCACACAAAGAGCAGTCTAAATAAACTTCAAGTAAGGGGAATGTTCAAATTTATCACATTTGAATGGAAGACATGTGAAAATTTCCACACACCAAATAAACACTTAACATTTAGGTAATAGTGTCCAAGAAATAGAACATGTTCAAATGTTCCACAAATAAGATAAATAATAAAATAATAAGTACACTCAAGTATGCTATTGTAAATAGATTAAGTAATGAGATATAATAAACTAGCATAAGCATGCCCTAATAGTCCTTACATTCATGTGTTATCAAAGTGTCATGTAAAGTAGCATATCAAATAAAATGTATAAGATAAAAAAATGAGTATAGGCATGTTTGAGATATATAAATTCTTTAGGAGAATGAAAAATGATCATAAAATAATATAATTTATGTTAATCATGATTATTTGTAATAAAAAGGCCCCAAATGTAGTGTATCACAATGAAAGATGAAAGGTCCAAAATCTACATGATTGATATATCATGGATCTAATGTATGTCTATATCACACTAAAGTACATGTGAAATATATATGTGTATATAAATGATATGATATCTAGTAACATAATTTAAACAACATATACAAAAACTATAGTAAGCATGTGAAATGCTAAATAATTTTGGTATTTTTGAATTTATTTGATTGCTTTTGTGTTTTTTGGAATATATATATTTTTTTAGAATTTTAAATTTTCTAAAATTTTTGGAAAGAGAATGCTCATTGATGATCCCATGTAAGGGATTATCATAGGGTTATCTATACTTCAAATGTGGTATAATTGATTATGTTTCTAAAGATCATGTATATGTGCCAAATATGAATGTGTAGCATATATAATGTTCTATGTATGTCTTATATGACTATGATGCAAGTAGACCTCCTCAAGGTCTCTTACATTCATCATAAAGATTATTTAAGGTTATTCAATAAGACTTATCACCATGATAAAAAGGCTACAAGAGATAATATACCCTTAAAAATAAAATAATGATCTTCATGAGGTTTATTTTCTCTTCTTTGATGTCACTACACTCCTAATATAATTCTACACACCTTCCTTAGTCTTCATAGCTCATCAACATACCCAATAAACTCTTATGTAATTCTTTTTCATATAGATTATCCTCCTTTTAATATGAAGTTTTATTTGATCATGATTATTAATTCTAGACAATATTATTATAACTTATTATATGTATCACAATTCAACATAAAATCTTACACCTTATTACATAATTTTAAAAGGATAAAACCCTCAAAAGGCTACTAGACCCACCACTAGGTTTAGTGAATCTTGCATGCAATTGCGGTTAAAATAGTAACACATATGGATTATCTCACTTTATTATATCAAAATAAATTTGAAATATTTCTCCCAAGGATTTTTAAACTCATCTTTCAACCCAAGTTGTACTTTTATCAAAACATGGATATAAGGCTATAGGCCTACTAGGTCTTAAACTGACTTATTAGACCTCTTTTTGAGGTTGACTCTTAAAAAATTCATTAATTTACTTTAAATTTTTGTTAAATCATAACCAATTTAAAAAATATCTTCTAAGATTTTATCCAACTTCAATTTTTACCCAACATCACTTTTAGCCAAAATAAGCTATTAGGCTTAATTAGGAGTACATAAAAACTCACTTAGTAATCACTTAAATTTTAAAAAAATTAAAAGAGTAAAAACTATATATATATATATATATATATATATATATATATATATATATATATATATATATATATATATATATATATATATATATATATAACTTTTAGAAACCCACCTATAAAGTTTTAGATTATTTTAATTCACTGTTTACAAGATATGCCTCTTTTAGTCTTCCCAGAATAGGGAGTTGGGTTTGTATTTATGTCTATAGAAAACTCAATCATCTATGAATAAAATTATGGAGGATATAAAGACTTTAAACCACTTTTATAATTTAAATGAGGTTATTATATAGATAAATACCATGTTTGATCATATTTTTATGGTTTGCTTAGCTTTTAAATAAGTTTTAGTGAACTAAACCCTAAACTAGTGTTTCACAGGCCAGAACAAAGAAAAATTCATTTTTGGAGTTAATTTTTTTTTTCAAAACATTAATCCACTTGAGTTAGGTATGTAATTTGATTTAAAAACTCTATTAATTTGTTTATAAGAATTAATAATTCAATAAACCTCACAAACTTACCTATAGTACTATTTAAACCCTTGTTTTCTTACACCACATGCCCACATATGATAAAAACATCACAAAGTGAATTCAATAATGATTTAAACACAACCACATAGTTACCTTTCATAATTATTATTTTTAAAAAATACTTAAAATTCCTATCATATGAATTCATTCATTCATTTATTGTCAACTCAAGTATAATCCATAAACATTCCTTACAAATCCTTCATAAAATCTTGCTTACAAAGGATTTTTAACCATATTTTTTCCTATTTTATTCATGGTTCAAATTATATCTAATTTTAAATGATTTTATAATCATATTATTCTCCTATTATATGCCAAAAAATCCCTCTACTTCCTTCGAATTATCTTAAAACATGATTTTCTTTGCCTTTCTCCAACGTAGACACATGTTCCTTAAGTTTCTTAACAAATTTAAGACTTATTCCAATGTATAAAACCTTTTTATAAAATTAATTTAGAATTTAAGTGGACTCTTACAAGTATGATTATCCTATTACATTGCCTTTAATATGTAGAAAATTCTTTCAAAAGAATATTACACTTTTAAATTTTAAAATATTTCACTCCTTATAGATCCAAAACAATATATTATAACAATGATAAGTACTTTAAAACATCATCAATGACCCTATAAGGCAATCCAAACATACATATAGTAACATAAATCAAAATTTACATTTATTTTATGATGCTACTACATCATACTACCCAAGTAGAAAAATTTGAGATCTAGGTCAAATGGAGTTTTCATTTCTTTTCCTCTTTTTCCAATTCCTTTGTACCTTGAGCTGTTATTTTATATCTTATTTATATTTATCACTATTCTCTTCAATATTATATTTTTGACTACATTTATCGTCCATCTTCTTCTTTGTGTCTTTATACTCTAATATTAGGATGTATTCTCTTTCAAATTTAATACTCTGTACTTGAACTCCCTCAAGATCTTCTCTCTCGATGGTTCTCATCTGCTCAAATAATGAGCCTACACATATGCAACTCCAAAAATCATCAAATATAAAATATGGAGACCTTTGGATCTCACAAAATATCTTTTCATCATGATCCACCACTTCTCTATTCAAAGCATGTTCTAATGTTTTTATTTCATAGTCTAGCTTCATAACACTATCATGGATAAACAAATAATATATTTAACATCTTATGTCATGGAAATTTCTTCATTAAATTAATCCTTAATCCTTCTCCATTATTTATTCAACTGGATGAACTAGTTTTGATCTCTTTTATGAGGTTCTTATTCATTTCTTTCATATTTTGTATCTCCATCAAGTACTTTTAAATACCTATTTAATTGAAATGTGATTTTTCCTTCTTAATTATGCACCATGTATTATAACACATCTTGCTCTTAGATTTTATATTCATTATGTGTTAAATCAAGCAATTCTTCATGTTGTATATCAACTTCCACTAGCATTCCCTTAATTACTTCATTTATTATTTTAATGTGCCTACGTAATGGACCAAATCATTCATTATCTAAGGAAATTTTCAATTCCTTTGTTTAATTAAATTATATTCCTACATACACGCAATCAAAATCAACATCAAAAATTAAAAAATGAGGAAATTTGGCCCCTTGACATGCTTTCTTAATTAAAACCATTTCTTCTTGGTTTCCCAATATTACTCCCTCTTCAGGATAACAACTATTGATTTCTAAATCATCCTTCATGACTATCTCATCTTTCTCAAGGTGTTTAACACCTTATTTTTTATTAAAAGTATCTGTATTCATCTTAATCTATTCATATTTGAGCTTCTGTACTTCCTTTTTGAGTTAATTGCATTGTAACTTAGATTTGTTTCTATTGTCTTTCATGATAATCCTTCTTATTCTTTTCCATAATTAACCTTAAATGCCACATAGCTCTATTTATTATCTCTATGCCAAATCATTGTTTATTTTTTTCTTCTATTCCCTCAATGATGAACTTCACTATTACCATCATTTCATTCAACATATCTCTACATTAATCATATCTTTTATCATTGTGTCCTCCCTCTTCTTCATGTAAATTTATTATTCAACTAATCCATCTGTGTGTGTGTGTGTGTGCGCGTGCTTTTCCCTAACTCTTATTTCTCTTTTTTTATCTCTTTTCTTCATAGCATCTCAATATGTATTTATTTCTTTGTAGCAAGTATTTTCAACCTTATTTCCTTTTGATAACTCACTTTAGGATTCTTTTTATTTTTCCTAGGATCTCGATATATTTATTCTCTTCAAATTCTATTCCACCTTGGAACTACAATTTACTCTTGAGTTTAAATGAAGTCTTTTTTCCTCAAACTTCTATAATCTCATTTTCACAAACTTTTGTTTCCTTCAGGGGATAAAATCTATAAAATTTTAAGGCTTATTTATCAATTTTATTAACTTTCACTTATTCCCAAAGATGTTATATGCTTTGATATCATTCTCATGCAAGTAAACATATTCAAGGTCTCTTACACTAGTCTTCAAGAATATTTAAGGTTCTTCGATAAGCCTTCTCATAATGCTATCAAGGATACTCAAGAGAATAGACCATTAAAAATAAAATATTTAACTTCATGAGGTTTTCTATATCTTATTTTATGTCAATACACTCCTAATAAAACATTCAACCCCTTCTTTAGTCTTGGTACTTCATCAACATACCCAATAAACTCTTATGCAAGTCTTCTTGATATGGATTATACTCCATTCAAGAGGAATTTAGATTTTATAATGATTTTTATGGATACATGGGCCTTAGTATGAATTATTATATGTATTTAAATTCAAATTAAAATCTTACTCATTCTTACGAACTCTTAAAAATCATAAAACCCTGAAAAGGCTATTAGACCAACAACTAGGCTTAATGACTCTTGCATGCCATTGGGGTTCAAAAATACATCCATATGGATTATATAACTTTATTATGGAACAATAAATTTTAAATAGTTCTCCTAATAATTCCTTATTCAACCCAGACTTTATTTTTTTCAAAACATGGATATAAAGCTATAAGGCTATTGGGCCTTAAACTGACTTATTAGGCCTCTTATTGAGGTTGACACTAAAAAAAACAATTTTTATTTTCATGCAATGATTCATATAACATAAATAATTTTAATATCTCTTCTAAGAGGTTACTCAAATTCACTTTTCAACCAACTTCGCTTTTATCCAAACAAGTTACTAAGTCTAATTAGGTCTAAAGAAAAACTTAGATAGTGGTAACTTAATTTTTATATATTTTCAAATTCTAAAAAAAATTTAATATGAATTAAATTACCTTAAATCACACACTTGAATTTTTTTATATTATTTTAATACATTTTTTATAATATATGCCTCTTTTAGTCTTCCCAAACATGAGTTTGGACTTGTATTTATGTCTACAAAAAAATTAGTATTATATAACTAAAATTATGGAAGAAATAAATAATTTAATCCACTTTTATAATTTAATTTATGTCTTTATATAGATAACTACCATATTTGAGCAATTCTAGATGGCTTGTTTAGGTTTTAGAGTAATTTTAATGAACTAAATCCTAAACTAGGGTTTCACAAGCTAAGAGCAAAAAAAATTGATAATTGGAGCTCTAAAAGAATTTAAAAATTTGATTACACTTAGGTTAAATCTTTAATTTTATTTTAAAACTATTTTTAATGGTTTATAATCACTAATCATTTAATAACCCTCACAAACTCACTTGTAACATTGTGTAAAATCCTATTTTCTTACACTACAGGCCTGCATACCATGAAAACATTAAAAATTACATTTAGTAAATATTGAAACAAATCCAAATCATGAGCTTACAATATTATTAATATTAAAAAATAAATAAAATTATTGGAACAAGTATTTATTAATGCATTTTTTCTCAACTCATGTACAATCCTTAAGCAGTCCTTACAAATTCTTCAGTAAATCTTGCCTACAAAGGATTTTTAACCTTATTTTCTCCTCATTTCCTCATGTTTGAAATATTATCTGAGGTTAAGTGACATTATAATATTATTATTATCCTATTATATGACAAATAATATCTAAAATTATTTTGAATTATCTTAAAACATGTTTTTCTTGGCCTTTATCCAATGTAAACACATGCTCCTTAGGTTGCTTAACAACTTTAACACTTGTTCCAACATAGAAAGCCTTATATAACATGTATTCATACTCTAATCAACTCCTATAATTATGACTATCCCATTACATTTCCTTTCAAATATACAAAAATATTTTGAAACACTATTACACTCTCAAATTTTCAAATATTTCATTTTGGATGGAAAAATCCTTATAGCTCCAAAACAATATATTATAGAAATTGTATATACTTTAAAACCTTAAGTGACACTATAATACACTCTAGACTTACATATTGTCAACTAAATAAAAAATTTCATTGATTTTATGATGTTCCTACATCACTCTATGATGGTGAAATTGTAATAGAAGGTGTAAGGATTTGTAAAACCCACACTTTTGTGCACTATAATTTCCGTAGTGTAACAGTTGGTATTTTTACCCATTTTTAAACATGGTATTATTATATAGGTAAATTCATATTCCATATAAGTGTGAATGATGATCTTTAAGTTTACACATTAGATCTATGATTAAATTTTGTAGGTTTTATAATTAACTATTATGGAACAAACATTGCTTGTTGTAAACAATGTTCATATGGAATCCCATAAACTATAATTACCTTATTGGTATGAATATATTTAATACAACCATGCATAGTGGAAGTCACTACATGTTGTTTATGTATCCAAGGACATCAAAATAGTATATCAAAGACTCTTATATATGGTATAACTGAAAGTGTATTGGTCAAATGTGTTGGACCAACCTAAAAAGGTAATCAATCTCACTAAATAAAAACTTGTTGTAGCTTCACATCAAATGATTTTATCATTTTAGTTGAAGTGAATAAGTCATCATATGCATATGAAGAATTATGTGATTGATTTCATTTTACATTCATACTCATTAGCACCATTGTCAATCATAATACTATGTATATGTTAGTGATCAATATATGCCTTGATGAATAAGGAATAAATATCTTAATAATCATCAACAATATCACTACCATCATTTTAAAGAGAACATATTGAAACCATAGGATGTATCTAAAATATAAATTTACCAGTAATTCTATCTAATCGGTGCCTATAATAGGATAGAGGAGGATGTGCATGGTATGTGATTTACATATTTAAAGTTATCTTACAATGATCTTATAATGAATTGTTAAATATGGTTTGGTTTAAATGATAATTTGGTTTTGATAGTGAATATGTGGGAGATTCCTCAAAGGTTAGTTTATCACTATTATTAAGGTCTTGTATCTTATTTAAATTATAACCTTTACTCATTTAATGCCTTTCACATTGGTGGTAATCAAAATAATCATTGGAATCATTTCATTTCTGTTAAGGTAGACTCATATCAAACACCATAGGATGAGGGAGATGTATAAGATGACACTCTACAAGCTTCAAAATTAATGAAGCTAGAAACTCAAGAAACTATGTAAATTATATCTTAGGTACATTAGATAAGATGAGCCTATTAATTTGTTGTGACACTATATTAACTATGATAGTTGTGCATTTTTTATATTGATTAGGTTTTAGTTTGTAAGTTGGTTTGATATTAAACTTGTTAGTGGATGTAATTGGTATGTTAACTACATACAAAAATATTTTTAATGCAATAACATTCATTTATCTATCTCAAATAATATGGCCTAAGTCATCAAAATATTTAAATTTCTTGATAAAAATAGACTCATGTAAGGGAGAAAGAAAAATTTTCTTGAATGTCTTGATTTATTTACCCTCCATTGTATTTGTCTTTTTGTGAAAATTGTCTTATGTCTCAGGGCATATCCATTAATTGGTTCATTGGTTCCTTGTTTGATCTTATAAATTTGTGTATATGAAATATATTCAATAATGTTGATTGAAAAAAGTTGTAAAAGTGGATCATATACGGATTTTAAGGGTTTTTATATATTTTATTGGTAGCTCATTAAACATCTCAAAGCATAGTCATTTAATGTTCTTAGAAAAATTTTAGTCAAATGTTTATCACCAGAAGCATAATCAAATGATGTTACATTAAAGGATCAAGGATTTTGTTAAGGATCAAGCTTGGAATGTTAATATGGATATAAAAAAAAACATTTGGCAAAGGTTAAAAATATATCTAAGGTGAAATAAGTTTATGCAATAGATATTATCAATAAATAAGATGGGGTGATCTCATATAATTTTTCTCAATGTTGATAACCTTATTTTATAAAATTTTAATAGTTTGCACAAGATCTTGCATATTTTTACCACTAAATTTTAAGTTTGAGAAGTTACCATGGGTGATTAAAAATCTTGTGTTGAAATATGTATTGAAACTTGTAACTGGGTTGAAGTACTAATGGTTCCCATGGAAGATGTAGCAAGAATTGTATTTGTTTCTAGGAACAATGTTTTAAACACATAAACCATGTCCCCACTATATGTATAATAAAGTGTAGTGCTCAAGGGAAGATATTTATGAATATGGGGATGACCCATAACTCTAATGACATTATCAATAAATGCACATGGATTTTCACCTTTTTTTTTTTTTGTATTTTAATGTCTAATATAGTTTCACGATATCATGGAGATATTCAAGAGTTACACAAATCCACTCTTGAAATAATGTAATAAACTTAAGTTATTTATGATCTCAATTTTTATTTTAATCATCCTCATGTGTTTAATTATACTCATGATTAGATATATATTCTATAAGAACATTCTCAGTATGTGGCTCATTATCATTATTTAAACTCTCACTATTAAGAGAATTTGACATGTTATTATCTTGAGAATTTTAGATGGGCCAAGGAGTAAATAAATATATTAAATAGGAACATCACATAATCTAGGGATTTACCTATGTTTCATGTAAATAATAGAAAAAATATGAACAAAAATAACAAGTAAATAACATAGCAGGGTGAAAACCCTTGAACAAGATAAGATTTGCATGGAAGACTCATAGGTTGAGTTTACCAAATGCTTACCCATTCTTGGAATTTTATAGTTAGGAGGAATAGGATATTCAATAGTGAGATTAACTATTCCTTATATTAATACAATTAAATTATTTAGTTTATGATATTAGATTTCCATGTTGAATTATAAAAATACTAATAATCAAAGGTACAATGCTAAACAGTATTTTGATTTCAAAATCATGAATAAGAAAGAATAATTAGATTATTTAATTATGTATATATAGGTCTAATATGTACATGTGTGTAAACTTGTTATCTGATGTTTAGGAAACACTCACCATATTTTGTAAATCTTATTTTCTGCCGTCTAGACACTCATGTCACCATGTGGACACTTGTGTTGACACTACTATCTCAATCCTAATGCAACTATCATTTATGGAATTTTCATTGTATCCATATGTTACTTATTAGGTGTTTCTATGTTTTCTATCACCTTTAACTTGATGTGTGTGTGTGTGTGTGTGTGTGTGTGTGTAAACTTGTTATCTAATGTTTACGAAACACTCACCATATTTTTTAAATCTTATTTTTTGATGTCTAGACACTCATGTCACCATGTGGACACTTGTGTTGACACTACTATCTCAATCCTAATGCAAATATCATGTATGGAATTTTTATTTTATCCATATGTTACTTATTAGGTGTTTTTATGTTTTCTATCACCTTTAACTTGGTGTGTCAATCTCAAACCCTAAATCTCCACCTTAGAGTAGGTTACCTTGTAGAAAATGCGTTAGTGGGATCATAGTGTTGAGATGACCATAAAGACCCCACTATCAATACACAATGAGTACATATATAAGTAGGGAATTATACTTATGTAGTTATCTAATATATGTGGGAATTTATGTGCACAAGGTTGCAATGTGCTATATGATAATGCATTTAGTGATCTAGCATGTAACTTAGAAAATATGGAACATGGCCTATATTTTGAGTGATTTAGACCTATAGTATGACTAATTTTATGATGGACATGAAAGTATGAATGAATAGGGTATAGTATCTTTATTTTACAATTGGAAATCCATTAGTATGTCTAATATTTACATGATAAAATGTTAGATGGATAATGACTATGATTTTACTTGTATTTATACTAGCTCTTTTCAAATAATCCACATCGAAAGGTTAATGAAATTTTGAGACCAGACCATAAACTTATAAATATTTGAATTTTTTATTTCTTATTGTAAGGACACTTGTTTTAGAGAAGGGACAATAGCATTGTTGGTATTGTTCTACCCTGAATGTAACTTTATAGGACCAAGGAAAGTTGTTTAGGTTCTATAATTGACTGTGAATGATGTGTATCACATTTTAGGTTTTATGTGGTTAAATGTGTTATAGATAATTAAAATAATTAGGTTTATGCTAACAATTAATTAATTAGACCTAGTGAGGTAGAGAGTGCAAGCCATGTTGGGTGCAAGGAAGGTAAAACATAAGGGTAGACCCCTGAGATATATTTGTCAAGTGTACAATACTAGTTAGACATATAAATCTAGATTTATTAATCCAAAGTAGTATAATTTACATCAAGCATGTGGCCCAATGTCCAAAAATAGGAAAGGATTAGGTCATTTAGCCCATGGTCAATCCCCCTTATCCTATTTTATGCCATTGAAGACCTATCACTTTAACACTAATTACACATATAAAAACATTCACATCATATAAAAATATGATATAATAATGATGAAATAAATTAATTTAAAATACACTATTACCAATTTGTGATTCCTATAATGATCACATGATAGAGAATATACGCATTATTAATACATCCTAAAATAGAGCCAACAAGAGTTATATCACCATTATGAAGCAAGAATACCACTCATAGTAGGAAAAGCACTCTAATAGAGGAAAACACATTTTTTCTCATATGCAGGGCCTTAAACAATATATAAAAGAATGGAAGCAAACATGTAGCCCCCATATCCCCAAGCATCTAGTTCATGTCCATGAAATCATAAATAATTTATTCAATAATATATATATATATATATGAGGACAAACCATCAAGTAGCCCATAGGTCCCTACCCTTATCCTTCACAAAGTATTAGGGAAGAATAAATCATAAAAATAATACCTTATGTTTAAGGAAAAATTATTCGAATTTCTATTCAGTTCATTATTTATTCCATTCACTATATATTCATAGATAATATTCTCCAATTGGAAAACCCTATGCATGGAGGAAGGTTCTTGTCTAAGATATAGATAATACTTTTATTTATTTTCTAAAATGTGTGGGAGGAATAAGAATTATACTCATAACATAACCATGATAGTTGTCTTGGCCCCATGTTACTCCAATTAATTATATAAGTACACCTTAGTGATCATTCATACATGTAAATATATTAGAGACCAATAACACACATGTATGTGACATTGTATTCTACCATTCAAGACTATGATAATGAATCACATCCAACTTACAACAATCACATTGTGAGTTTATACAAGGTTAGAAAGCATATTAAAATAACATAATTACCATATACCATATCTAGATTAAAAAAACCATGTAATCTATATCACATCCATTTATTCTCATGAATAGTCATCTATATACCTAAATCCTTGATGTCTATGATTATTATCCAAATATTATGTCATTAATGACATAAAAAATAGAGAAATAGAGATAAAATATATATTTTAATGTAGTTAAATAAATGATAAATAAAATCCATAATTTTAATATAAATACATGAATATATATATATATATATATATATATATATATATATATATATATAACTAATCAAAGTGAATATAATCAACATGTGTATATAACTAGGATACCATTGTTATCTTATAGATTCCAAATGCTTTAATAATAATATAAGAAGATAATCATTATGAAACAAACTATTAAAAGATCCTTAGCAAAAAGGATCAATTATAAGTATTAAGACCATGATATAAAGATACTTTAAAATGTGTGAAAACCCTTACTGTCATGGAAAATATTATTAAAAATCACATTTAAAGAGTAACAATAGTTAAGCAACCCACGAGTGACAAAATACAGTACAAAATACATGAGGACATAGAATACATGTTGTGACATACCTCTCCCATTATAAACACTTCCTCATTAAAGTTACTGATAAATAGGAAAAAATATTTATATAGGGGAAAAATAGAAAACATGAGTGGTTCAAAACATAAAATATCTAGTGGGATCCTATTTGTCTCAACATAAAAAATTAAAAAATGAACCAAACTCAAGGTTACCTAGATAAATGGATATTAAATAATAAAAAATCTATGTGTTAAAGGAAGAAAAAGACTGTATACATAGTAAATTACAACATATGGGGAAAATTATATGTAGATATGACTAATACAACCTATAGTTGTATACACTTGAATCTGATTCTTGCATTCAATCCCTTCATTCATCTTTGATTGCTTTGTCATGCAACTGCTTACTTGCAATATTGAACTCTTTTCTTGAACACTCTTTACAACACTAGCCTTATACCTATTTGAAACAAATATTTTAGTCTCTTATATTTAATACATGAAATAATTTAACTACCTCTACTTTGTCTCCTCTTATCACACACCCCATCCTCTTATCCATCATGTTTCATGAATTCACTCACTTGTGTGGTTAAAACTTGTTAATTCCTCCATAGGATCATAACCCAATGTATGGATCAAATGTTATATATCCAAAATATGGATAATTATTCCATCATATTATGTTATTTTACTCCCCTCATTAATATAATTAAATAAATCAACATCTAAGCAATCACTCTTAAAACAATCCACTTTTCCTTTCTTTAAGGTATAATACTTGTAACCCTATTTTTAGACAAACATAGTAGGATATAATAATATACAAATAATATATGAAAATAAAACAAATTTTTAGATAAAATTTATAATAATTCAACATCACACAAATTTTTAGGGCTAAAATCTCAAATTAAGTACCTTTTGTCAGACACCTTGATGTAGATCATCATAATGTAATATGAGGTGCAGTGTCTTAATAAATTGCATATGTTTGTATGTTTTAAAGTACATTTTGAGATGTATATCATCATAATTATAGTGTAAAAATTGGGTTATTATAGTCATTTAGAGTATTTTAACTAGTGTGTTTTTAGGCTTTCTTGATTTGCTGCTAAAATTGAGAATTGAAAATTTTGAATTTCTAGACTAGTCTTGTGGGGTGTTTTAGAGTCTTGTGTGAAATATAATGTTATTAAACATTTTTAAATAGTAATATATGGTTTTAAATATTTATTTTAACATTATTATCGTGATATAATAATGGAAAATTTAAGAAACATCAATTGGGTTGGTAATAAATGAGATATTATTTTCATGTGTTGCATGATATAGAGGTCAGAAATGAATGTCAGTGTTAGTATGAGGGAAAGGATAGTAGTAAAAGGTTATTTAATATAATAATTTAAATAAAAATGGGTGGATATTCAAATAAATATAAAAAATAATAATTAACTCTGTCTACCCTACAAATTATGTATATAGTCTGTGCATATGTTCCATAAAGTTGAATAAAGAAGGTGTTTGAAGAATAATTAGTGAATCTCAATGTTTACCATGAAGGTAACTGGTATTATTTTAAATTTATTATCACATATATATATATATATATATATATATATATATATATATATAATATTTTACAATTTGGTCACTTATAGTATAGTTCAGTTGAGAGAAAATTACGTTACACAATCCTATTTGACAATCAAGTTACATAGTTGATGATAGAATGAGGGTTCTTGAAGGGTTAGAAGTAGAACCATGATTTGAGATTTTATAATTTATAATTAAATATATATTTTTAAGATAAAGAATACTTTTTTAAGAGTAATATACCATTAAAAACCTTTCATAAATAGTCTTAATGAAGCACCTTACTTGTACAATCAAGAAAGGAAAACAATAAAGTGTTTCTTGTGAGTTATTTCAAAGGTTTTAGGTGACGAAATGTTATTTGAATATTTTAACATGGGTTTTGATCCTTTTTTATTCTAATAATTTAATTTGGATTCTTGAGGTTCAATCTATCTTGCATGTTGTTAACACACAATCCTCTTTTATAGTTAGTTAGAGACCATTTGGGATTGATCAAGATCAGAAAAGTATTGAATATTTTTATTATAGGTTCATAATACCCTAAAATACATTTTTATTCATTTTAAAATATCTAAAATTGAAAGTATCCATTTTTATTTCTTATCGTTGTACAGGCCTGCATCATTTTAGTCTAGGGTTTCAAAATGGAATGTTAAATTTTTTTTGTTTAAACCTAAAAAATCTTAAAACTTGGTGATCCATTATGTTTTTATAATATATAATATTACATATTTTCCAAACCATTTCAATCCATATTTTATGGTATCCATGATTATGGGGTTATTTTAGGCCTAAACATACATAATTGAGAGAAATGAGTCTTAAGTTAGGTAGTCTACATTGAGAGTTGAGGGATGAAATTTCTTGGGAAGTTGTAATAAAATAATGGGTATATGAAATTGGTTTTATTTTATTTTATACCTCATTATTTTTTTCAAACCTATAAGATTTATACTAAAGAAGGGCTAGAAGGAGCTAGTGACGAAATAAAAAAAAGGAGTTATTTGAGAGTTTTAACCTTGAGTTTGAGTATTAGGTTAAGATGTGTATGGGAATGATAATAGGTAGGTTATAGACCATATGGGGCCATTTTTTATGTTTATAATGATGGAATCATGCATCTAACTTTTAGATTTATAACCTATATCATGGAAACAAACAAGACTGAGAGAATCATGGATAATGAAGTTTTGTCATGACTATGTATGAAGTAATGATGATGGTGACTAGATAAAGATAATCAGGAGATACATGAAAGGTTAAATATATTAAAAAATATAAGATGACTATGTTTACTAGGAAGCCTAGGAGCATAGTCAAGACAAGAGAGAGAACAAGTATAACAATAAGCAATTACATGTAAAAACAAATAAATTAGAGTTTAGATAGCCATTGAAGGTAGATATCAGATTTAGGGAATGAATGAAAAGGTTGTAGGTATTAGGGCCATACATCAAGTGGTATTAGAGCATGTAATCTCTTGGATTAGTTTTTGGTTTTGAATGTTAAATGTTGTTATTTGAGATTATTAAGGTTTCAAATGGATAATGCATGAAGCTAAGTTGTAGGAGTATAGTAAGAGAGAGAGTATTAAAGAGTTGGGCTAGAACAACCATAATAATAGGGGTACCAAAAATATCAAGAGAGAGAAGAGAGATTCGAAGTTATATTTATATTTCCAAGATGAAAATGACTTGTACAAGAGTGTCAATAGACCTGGTATAGGTTGAGATAGCAAAGCAAAGGGAAAAAAACTTTCTTGTGATAAGATGAAGATCGAGTAGGTAAAGGAGAAGTAATGCATGGTTAAGTTAGACTACCACAATGAGAAAAGGAGGAAACGAGACCTTAATAGAAAAGGGTTAGATGTGTAAAAAGAGATGAGTGAGATAGACAAAAGATTAGAGCGGATAAATATCTAAGTGAAACTTATGCAAGAGGAATAGATCCAATAGCATGGCCAGGTTGTGAATAAGAGGAGTGTTAAGTGTCCTATAAGGCTACTCATGGATAGATTAAGGAATATTATTATCAGAGAAAATTATAATTATAATAATAATTTTTTATGTAGGCATCTCAAGGATGAGATCGTTAAGCTTATGAAATATAAACAAGAGGAAGGTGAGAAACACCTTATGAAAAATGAGATAATAATGGAGACAAAGAAACCCAAGAAGGAGAAGATGGAGGAAACTAAGCCTCAAGGTTTTAGATTTTATGATTTATTGTCATGTTTATATGTAGGTACAAAGGTGAAGGAGGAAGAAGTCCACATTAAGGGCATCAAAGTCAAAAGCATGAATAAGAGAAGCATGAATATCATGTTGATGATGAAGAAGAATATTGGGAATTTATGTATAGAATATGTCTTATAGAAGGCATAAAATAAGAAAGATTTCATCAAGAAGATGGAGACAAGAGATATGAAGGTCAAGATTTATAATTTTTATTACATGAATCAATAAAATACGTAAAAGATAAGGGATTTTTTGTGAATAATTATGATATTATGAACCTTGATAAGAATGTCGAACAACTTGAACAATAGTGTGCAGGTGATGAAAAATTTATAGGTGAACAATGCGACCAACCATTTATCTATGATAACTAAGATAAATTACAATAAGAATTATTATATTTTTATCATGACATAAATAATGGAAAACGGGACCAAATATGTCCTATAATAACAATGATTGAGTTAAACACTTGGCATGATTATATAAGGGCTAGAGAGAGAGAGAGAGAGAGAGAGAGAGAGAGAGAGAGAGAGAGAGATTTATGGGTATACAAACTAATTTGCAACATGAAAGTGTGTCTAGATTGACACAAGAAGAAGATAGAGTCTAAGAAGTATTAGATAAGTAGGAAATCATGTGAGATCAAAATGAAGAAGAGGAATCAATGTGGAAATAAATGACACAAGAGGATGAATTTAATCTATTAGAGTTCTTTTTTCAAGAAGAAATTAAGATTGGAGCTGTCACAAATGAGATAGAAGTAAAATTTCAAGATGGAGAAAAGAAGATGCTAATGACAAAGAATATGATGCCAACAAACACACATCAAGTAGATTAAATTAAAAATTACACAAAGGGATAAAATCAAAGGAAAATAATGAATTATAACCAAGAATATGGACTAGTCTTAGTAAAAGATGAATCAAATCAATTTGTAAGCCAAGATGAGTCTAAATCCATGAATAATCAAGGTATATATTCATTTGAAATGATTACAGAGCCATTAATGGAAACTAATCAAGAACATAAAAAATATAAAGGAAAATATAAGGGACTTGAGAGGATGAGATAGAATCCTATAGAGGGATGGAGGAAGAAAGTAGAAGTAAGAATGGATGACAAGGACAAGGTCTTAAAAGAGATTAACAAGTCTCATGAAATTTATTTTATAGATACTAAATAATATGTTTCAAGTATGGAGATGAAAGGGAATAATTCACTCCATGATCATATGGAAACAATAATCATGGAAGCATTAAACATCACAATATATCCAAAGAAAGAGGATCACATCCATGATCCTCATGAAAGAGTTGATGGGAAAAATAATGCATGTTCAGAGGAGTACATGATCAGTCCTAAGGAGATTCAACAAAGGAATGAGAATAACTTATAATTGAGGAAGAAAATAAAGGGAATTGTTATCCCATGAACCAATTCAAATATCATGCAAAGATGTGAATAACAAAGGCTCGTGGAAGGAGAGTCACAAGCAAGCTAGCTAGATAACAAGCATAGGAAACAACAATAAGGTAATAAATTTAATTATTCAATGGGGAATGTTATAGATAATTTAGTTTAAATTAAACATGATGTTATTAAGGTGATAATTTTTATGTGTTGTTGTGGTATGATGTACCTAAATTTGACAATGAGATACTATTACAAGATGAGAAAAGCAATGAGAAGACTCACCATCAGAAGGTGAATTTCCAAGAAGAGAAAAATAAATAAGATTTGAAGGAGTGTTTTACAAGTATTGGGGAAGAGAATTGTATGGTTAGCCATTATAACATGACAATGAAGGACAATGCATGGTTAATAATATAATCCAACCAAAAGTGCAATAACCAAGCATGACAAGTATAGAAGAAAGATACAAACTAGAGAGAGGAGTAATCCAGACGAGGAAGAAAATGATAGAGATAATTTAGATATTTAAGAGATATAATATGAGGTAAATAAGGAGTTGTAATAGTTCATGCACCTCATAGAGATAGAATATGAGTTGCAAAGAGACTAGACAAGGCAAAAAGATAGAAGTAAGAACCAAATGGAAACAAAAGAGAAATTCAATAGGATAAATAGGAGTAGGATAGCATAAAATCATAATATGAAGAACTGGAAAGCAATTAAGAAGGAAAAGGTAAATTTGAGAAAAAGATCCAATTTTCCCCACTTGGGGAGTATGATGCATATCATCACAATGTAATATGAGGTGTAGTGTATTAATAATTTGCATATGCTCATTTTTGGATTTTGGGGGAAGATATATGAATTATAGGGTCCTAATGGGGGTATTTTTATTATTGAGAGTCTTTCAACATGTGCTTTTCTATACCTTCTTAATTTTTTTTGCCAAAATCTAGAATTTAAAATTTTGAATTTTGAGACTAGCCTGGTGGGGCGTTTTAAAGTCTTATATGAAATATAATGTTATTAAATGTTTTTTAAATGGTCATAAAATGTTTATAAAAGTTGTATTTACATGTTTATCATGATATAAAAATTAAAAATTAAATAATCATCTATTGTAACTATGATTGTACATGGGGTTGGTAAGAAAAGAGAGTTTGTTTGCATGTGTTGCAAGATATAAAGGTTAGAAATGCATGTTAGGGGTTTTTATGAGTGAGAGTAAGATATTATAAGGTGAGATAATATAATTATTTTAAACAAAATGGGGTGAATATTCTATTAAAGATACAATATTGGCATTAACTTTGCCTACCCTATAAATATTATATGTAGTCTTTGCACATGTTCAAGAAAGATGAATTAAGAAGTTGTCTGAAGAATAATTAGTGAATTACAATGTTTTACATGAATGTAAATGATATATATATTTTTAATTCATGATAATGATTATGTTTTATGATATTTTTCAAATAGACAAGTTGGTCACTTACAGTATAGTTCAATTGAGAGAAAGTACATAGTCCTATTTGACAATAAAGTTTGCATAGTTGATGATAGTTTGAGGGTTATTAAAGGGTTATAGGTATAAAAATGAGATTATATATTTTAATTTATAATAATGATATATTTATAGGATAAAAAATCCTTTTATAATATTAATATACCATTTAGAAACTTCATAAATAGTCTTAATCAAGTACCCTACTTGTAGAGTCAAGAAAGGAAAACAGTAAAAAGATTCCTATGAGTTGTATCAAAATTTTGAGGTGTTAAAATCATACTTGAATATTTTAACATTGTTTTTGATACTTTTTAATGATAATAAGTTCATTTTGAGGCTTTAGGTTCAATTTATCTTCTACATTGTTAACACACAGTTCTCTCCTACAATCATAATTCTATACCCTAGCATATTAGACACTTTTTGTGATTGATCAAGATAAATAAAATATTTTAAAATGTGAGGATAGGTGGATCAGACCCCAAAATTCATTTAGATTTATTTTAAAGTGTCTAAAACCAAAATTTTCCCTTTTTTTTACATCTTGATCTTGCACATTTTTGTTGAAGCTTAAGCTAGGGTTTCAAAATGGAATGCCAAATAAATTTTATTTAAACTTGACAAAAATTATAAAATTTTGTGATTCATTGTGTTTTAATATTATGTATAAGACTAAATATTTTGTAAACCATGGAAGTATGTACTATACAATATCCCTGGTTTTGGGGTTGCTTTAGGCTTAAAGAGACCTAAATGAGAGAATGGAATGTTTAGTTAATATACATTGAGATTTGGGACATGAAATTTATTTTGAAGTTTTAAGGGATTAAAGGGTATTTAAAAGTTATTTTATTATATTTTTAACCTCATTATTCTATTGAAATCTATAATATTTTTACTAAAATAGGGCTATAAGGAGCTAGTCAAGAAATAAGAAAAGGGGGAGTTGTTCGAGAGTTTTAAGCTTGAGTTTGAGTATGAGATTAGGATGTGTATAATAGTTATAATAGGTAGGTAAAGGACCATATGATCCCATTTTTGAATTTTAAAATCATGAAATCATGCATTAAACTTTTAGACCCATAACCTATAACATGGAAAGAGATAAGTTTGTGGAAAACATGGAGAGTGAGGTTTTGGTTATTATGTATGAGTTAATGATGAAGGGGTGAATAATTTAAGAGAGACATGAATAGTATGTTTTCCAAGGGGCATAGGTGTCTAGTCAATAAAGAGAGAGAAAGGGTATAAAAAAAGTAAGTACATACATAAATAAGCAAATTAGAGTTTAGATAATAATTTATGGCAAATATTAGAGTCAAGGAATGAATGAAAAGGTTATAGGCATCATGGCCATACATCACACCCTCTCAAGCAATTGGGTTTCTTTAGGTCTATTTCACTCCCACAATCACGGATAAAATGTTGTATGATCTTGTAAATTTATTAAACCTCATTAATACTTTAGATCATGACAAATTATATTTGATTCCAAAGATACATGGTTTTTACCTGGTAGGAATGCAAGTTATTTAGCATTCCATTTCTAAATCCTTGTTTAGTTGTTGAGAATCCTATGTAAGGTTAAGAGCAATCAAAAGTGGCTAGAATGAGTTTAAGATAAATTCAATACATTATAATGGTATCATAAGGTCTTAACCACATATATTAAACTTCTCAAATAGTTATTTGTCCTTGAACCATCACAATATGTCTCTAATGATTAAGTTAAGAAGATTCTAGAAACACCTATCTTGACTATGTTTGTTATAATGGAAGA
Organism: Torreya grandis; assembly: GCA_037957365.1. Taxonomy (NCBI): domain Eukaryota; kingdom Viridiplantae; phylum Streptophyta; class Pinopsida; order Cupressales; family Taxaceae; genus Torreya; species Torreya grandis. The sequence goes on along the minus strand of JARHVA010006584.1, from coordinate 738,430 downwards.
TTGAATTGAATCTCGAACTCTTAGTGGATTATAAATATTCAAAAGGATTTCCAACATAAATATTAACTTCCTATAATTTTTTTCATTAAAAACAATTTAATAATCACATAAAAAACTATCAAAGGTATGTAACTTTCTAGATCATCTTGTTTGTGTTAATTCAAAAAATTTCATAACTAGATTGTCATATATATGGATACATCCTCACTTTAAATGTATTGATAAGACCAAACTATATGAAATGTAATTACAATATAAATTTAGTCAAAGTCAATGAATTTCATGAAACGCACAAATACTCTTCAAGCATTCTTTTCTTCAAAGATTACTTTGCACACCAAACAATTATACATAGAATTTTGACAATTGTAGGTAGAGTTCACCTATATTTGATATTTATTCCTCTCCCTTGGACCTCTCTTATCTTACCAAACTACTACTACTCTCTTCACACACACACACACACACACACACACACACACACACACACACACACACACACACACACACACCTCTTACATGCATTTCACCTTTTCAAGATGCCAATGCATGCAATGAAAACTCTTTCCAAGCCATTTATAATGTAGGGTGGGTGTTATAGCTTCTCTTTCTTTTCTCATATTATTCTCATGACATGATATGTGTATCGAATGGGAAATGGAACATAATATAAAAAACAATCCTAGATCAGATAAGATATATCCTACTTACACTTCCAATTGGGGATACATTAAATAATTTGGGTCGTGACCAATATGGATCCATTAGACCTAGCCAAAGGATATCTTAACACAATAATATCACTATAGAGGGTTCTAAAACCTCCGATCAAGAAAAACTATGCAATAACCATAAATAGGTCATATGTTTTCATATTCAATATACTAATAACAAGTAAATAAAAAATCTAACTTAGTACTCACCAATGCTTGTAGCATAAAGTGGGTGTAATCAACATTAAAATTAAACATGAATAAAATACATATACCCACATCAATGTATACAAAATCCTAATGAATGAAAGATAAGTATAAATTCATATTTATCTACTCTAACAAATTAAAAACAAAGTTACGAATACTTACTTTTGAAGATTAAAATGTTGAGCCTCAATCTCTTGCTTGGCTAATGTGCTTCATAAGAGGTTTTTTAAATATGTAAGGATGACAAGGATAAATAAAATATAGGATACACAACCTATAAATGAATTCAAAAGACATTTCCACAAGACAATATCTATATCTCAAAATAAAGTATTAAACCTTAATGTTTATCCTCAATTAGAATGGTGGATAAGTAGATGCACAATATATCTTAAATCTTCTTCTCTTCTCTTAAAAATGGAAAAATGATTGTGTTTATATAGATAGACCTCACCCTAAACCCTTGCACAAATTTTGGTTGACAAGGTCAACCTAGTGGACCAAGTATTATAATTGACAAAAACTAACTAGGTCATAAACTAGGTCATCTAGGGGTGGACATAGTCTTTAATAACTTTTGTCAATAAGAATACAAGGTAGATGTTTTTGACATAGTCATGTAAACTATCCAAAAGGGGTTTAGGTTAGGGAAAGGGATAATGAAAGTGGTAAAAGACTATATGTGTTTGTAAAATGGGAGACAAACTTATGGGAATGGTTTTTAGGAGACAAGTGTGTATATAAAAAGTAGCAAAAGGGACAATAATCTTATGAAGCACCAATGGTCTGCTCGCTCCTTTCTCAGTGCACCTATTATGTCATGCACTTAGAGATATTTAAAATTGATGGGTTCCTACAAGATAAAGAGGTTTATTAGTTTATAAAAGTTGTTAAATATTATGTATATACATATGCCCCAATCAAATCTCATCACGTGACACATAAGTACAATAGGGGATGGTGATTCAAGAAAAGAACAAGATGATACATAAACCTAATTCTAAAAAAAGTGCACTAAGAATAAAATAATATAAATGAAAGGACATAATTCAAAAACACATACCTTGACCTACCTTAAATCTATAAATAAATAAGGATATGTGATAAATGTGAAGATGTCCAATGTGAAGAATATTAGGTAAACCTATAAACATTAACAAAAAAGAACGAAAAATTGAAACGTTTTTGCAACATAGGTATATAATAGTTGGAAAGATATGATCAAAATAAGAAATATAATGATAAATATTTCAAGGGTAAATAATTTTGAATAGTAAATATAAATTGGGTGAAAAATGATTTATTTTCTATTATTTACTATTATGAGAAGGAATGGAACTCTTAGAGACATAGTGAGAGCCTAGAGAGCTAGGATGGTGAGGTGACAATAACTATGATAGGGAAGATGTAGATTAGCCACAATGAGTGCAACACAAGTAAGTAACTAAAACTTTCAATTTTTTGAGAATTTTTATTTGAAATTGAGCTTGTTCTAGAGATTTGACAATTATGAAAAATATAGATATTAGAATGAACCTTAGGGAAATCTTATGGACAGTAAGGGTAAAATGGGGTATTGGGTAGGAAGAAGTTAGAGAAATAAATGCCTAATATATTTATGATAATTTGTTAAAAATTCATCACAATCAATGAACAAGGTCGATCAGGTCAACTTAGTTTGTATAAGATAAAAAATTTAGTGGGTAGACTTAGTAGTATATGGCCAACATAGTTTATTTGGGAAGGGTGACTTCATAATATTATATGTCTGACTTAGTTGTTTTTGAAGTGGCCAATATGGTACTGCAGGGTAGAAAAAAGGTGGACTGAGTATTATAAGTCAAAGGGTGTCTAACTTAGTACTATATGGCCAACTTAGTTGTGTCCTAAGTGGCTAATATAGTACTATAAGGAAAAAGGGGTTGATATAGTACTATTAAGGCATAGAGTGGTCAACATAGTACTGAAAGGGTGATTTAGATTGAAATATGTCAAGTTGGTAAGAAATGAATAAACTAAAGCAAGTTAATATAATTTTGTGAAATTTGAAATAATGTATTTTCATTATGAGTGACATTGAGATCTAATACATCCTTTATTGCTTGATATTTTCAAAGATGTCAAATATTTTTGTGATTGGTTGATGCTTTATGGCTACCAAATTTATTGGAGCACTTGGTGGATGTGCACAGAGCTAGATTGGTCATGTTAGGATTGCGATACACCATGGATATGAAGCATATCCCATTGAGTGTTGATCTTGTTTTCATATTCCCTAGAGTATGGGAATAGTTGACAAACACTTTTAGATGGGTGGTGGATGATGATACCATAGAGGTTGGTATTATGTTGGAGGACATCCATAAATTATTTAGACTAACTATAGGGATACACCGATAATCATAAGGACACCAGATGATCCAGAGGAGAGGTGATCATTAGCCTGATGGGAAATATACTCAGATAAGATATAGCTAAGATTAATGGTGAGCTTGTTTGATGTGTAT
>JARHVA010006584.1:697500-730000 GCA_037957365.1 Torreya grandis | reverse complement strand
GAGGAATTAATTTAGATGAAGGAATGGATATGAGGTGATCTTTGAGATGCTATTGAAGGATTTAACATCAATTAATGTGATGTGTACCACATTAATTATAGAGATAATATATTTAGGTAATAATTTAGAGGGAGGTATAGCCTTGTCTGTGCATTGAGTGATGGGAGGTAAGGTGTCAATAAATTATCATATCTTACAATAATGCGTGGATGGATGATTATATATGCTATGGAATCAGCATATACACTTGTGAGTATACTTAGTAGGTGTGCTCACAATATGAGTGGAAACAAAATATGGTTGGTATAATAAACAATCTCTAGTCTAGTGATCAATTTTTTTTTTAATATCATAATATGGTTAATCAGCACATTTGGTGGGCAAAGGATTAACTAATGATAAACAAAGAAAACCATCCCCAAGAGAAGGTGAGGGTAGTAAAGAGACTAGATAAGGCTTGACTGAAGGATCAATAGGATCAAAATTAGGAAAAGACTCAACTATAAAGGGATTGGGAATATGATCTAAATTGATCTCTATTGAGGTAGAGGTAGGATAAATAGAAGGCTAAAGGATAGTCAAAAGCATCTCATGGGATAAGTTGGATAGAGGGGTCTTGGTATCTAGAAAAGTGATAGGGACCAGTCATATCATGATACATAAGCATACTAATATGAGGTTCTCTAGAAAATAGAGGTGTACACACCATCTCTGCCCTATGATAAAGAGGAAAAATGTTAAAATTAGGAATGATAGATGATGGAATACTATAAGAAATATTAAAATAATGAAGAAAAGAGGAATGATAACAAATAATTTTAGCATCTCAAGCCTGATTAAAACCTCTTAAGAATAGATCATCTAAGGTATAGCCATCATCATAATCAAGTGTATGAAAATCAATGGCATAAATAGGGATGACCTAGTCATCTGATGTGGTGTGATGAATGGAATGCTAAGTCTCAATTAAGATAATGGGTATATCATCATAAGGAGGTTGATGAAAACAAGGTTAGAAAGAAATGGGGAAGCTAGGAAATTATACAAGGTGAGAGATCCAACATTTTAATCTTGAGATTGATCTTGTTAGTCTCATCTTCATTAAAATATAGGAGGTTAGGGGGTATATTCTTGATGAATTTGGGGTGACCATTGTAACCTTGGTTGGAATTGATAGGAAATTTAAATGATTGAGATTCATGAAATGGAATGATTAGTAAGGGTTTAAGGGTACGAATCTTGAATACACCATGATCTTAGAACTGTTCAAAATTCCAAGGATTAGTGTCACCTTGAATCCTATAGGTAGCTTCATTATGAGGAAATTTGACACATTGTCAAGTGGAAAAGGCAACTAATTTCATGTGATGACTCCATGGACTACTAATAAAAATGTTATAAGATAGAGTAATGTTGAATATCATCACCTTCATGCAAATGGTAACCAGTGGGACAATAATGGGGAATCACACACAACTTAAAGGAGGCATTGCATTCAATCATAACCTTGACACATGATACATGTGGACTTAAGATTACATTCAAATATCCAAGGGTTTTGATAAAACTGAGAGAGGCAACACAAGTGTTGAAACCCTCATCAATCAAGGTATGATTGATTTTGATATCACTGATTTAAAAACTAATAAAAAGAGAAGCATCATCCGCATGAATTATAATCTCATCAAGCATCATAGAATAAATCAGTAATTTTAAGGAAAGATAAGTGTTCATTGTTTCATCAACATGCATAGACATCTCTTGGCACTATTGTATAATGATATCTTCTGATCTGAATAAGGTGGCTTCTCATCCTTCTAAAGGAGGATGAGGGATGTTCATTTTAAACAAAATATGCATAAGATGATTGCAATGATGTAGAGAGGTTCGCATAAGTTTGAGAAATGGGATTTGATATGGGAGATTAATAAACCCTGTAATAAGATCCCAATCATCATAATCCATAATGGGACTAATAGAAAGAGGTGCATAGTGTTGAAGCTCCATAGAAGAAGGAGCTGAAGTGCATGCAAATTTATGTTGATAAGAGGTGCAAGATTTAATTAGAGGAAACATTTTTTGATTGTCTTGAGAATATGGGGTGGTTGATGCAGATTGAGTTTGAGAGATATTACAAAAAAGTGTTTTTAGAAGTTTGAGTATCATTAGTGATATATAAAAAGAGGTTGGAATAATGGTAGAAATGGTATGAGAAGTGTTATCCAAAGGAGTTGTTGGAATTGGTTCATCAAAAGATAAAAGGTCTTCTTACCCCAAATTTGTTGAGGAAGTTAGAGAATAGTCCTAGATATCATGAAATGTGCAAGGTAATTGAGGAGTGTGGATGGGATGAGGATCAAATTACGATACCACCCTTCACATATTAGTCATATTAACCACATTATCTTTAAGATTAAGGTTAATAAGATTGTCAACATTATTGGTAAAAGGGGTAGGCTTATCTTTATTATTTTGGTGATTTAGAAGAGGATCTTTAGATATGGCCAAATGGGCATTATCCTAGTTCAAAGCTTGAGATATAGTTTGTGTTTCATGGGATTTGAAGGCAATGTCATAGACTTGTTGACATTTATGAATGATATAGTCTGATCAAAATTGGGGCCTGTTGGGTGAATATTTTGTCACCAGCTAACTAATGAACAAAATAGGTCTCTTTAACCATAGTATAGGGATATTGGTCAGCCAAATGTATAAGTTTACCACATCAGAGGTGGAAAAATCTCACCTCTTATCAAGGGGAGGATCCCTATAAATATAAGGAGATATATATGATATATATTTAAGTAGAAAATAACACTCACGGATAGGACAACACCATCCATCTCTCTTTTTTCCGTGATGATGTCTAAATCAAAAAGAGAAATATTGGTGAAATGATAGGAGACACTTCTCTTCTTTCAAAAGTGGCCTACAACTAACAACAAGAGTTCCTTTTTATAGGTAACAAGTAACTAGTAACCAAGGGCATAGTAACTAGTAGAATGAAGTGTAGCACAAAGTCTCCACCTCAACTTCCCAAGAGTTAAATATGAAGGACAATGAGGGCAAAAATTCCTCCCATAGTCCTTTACATAGAAATAGAAAATAGACAAACACACTAAAGACAATTATGGGGGCACAAAGTCTCTCCACAGTTGGCTTCAGGACACCTTCTTGATTAATTCCACTAGTTCTGCTTATTTCATTAAAATGAACATGAACACATTCAAGAAATAGACATAAGAACAATCCCCTAAATGACACAAGCTATAACAACACAATGTCTGAAAGTAACCTATTTTCTCATTCAAACAAAGAAATATGATCAACAATCTGAGCTCAAAGTCTCAATAATTGCCTCTCAATTTTGGCAGAGTTATGTTTCCAATACTGAGAGAGATATCCTTTGCATAAAGTAAGAGAATATAATATATAGTATCCAAGAAAGGCTTCACACTTTGTTCCATGGAGCGGCTCATGTTGAATTCAATGCCTTGAATGCATTTTTAGTTTTGTCAAGGGACCATGTTGGAATAGGGTGACTACCTTAACTATGGTGTGTCAATTCATCTCAAATGTCTTCTCCTAGGCCAAGGTCATCTAGTCTATCACCTAATATCTGCATAGCTATCCACTTCACCTTTATTCCAAGGGAGAAAAACATGTTGTGCCTTTAATGTTTGCAAGATCAAATATCTACTTGGTGGAGTGTTCCACCTACTGGAATAACTTCTTCACAAATATTTCTAGTCTTCCCTCTTTCCTACTATGATTTGAGCTCTTGAGCTATCATTTTTAGTGGGTCATTGAGTTCACTCTTGACTTTTGTCCTTACCCAACTTTGTCTCTTCCTGGTTTTGTCTTTTCCTAGAATTTGAGCTCCTATGGCTGCCCTCCTAGCTTTGTTGGCTCCTCATGCTCTTCTCTCAGTGGTTCTTCCTTTTGGCCTTAAGGCCTTTGAATGCATTCGGGTTCATGCTCAAGCCTTTAAAGATTAATGGATATTTCATTTCCATAAAGTTGACATTCATGCACCTATCACCATTTGAAATCTAATGGCTAGTTTATTTCCCTAAATTTGACATCTGTAGGGACGTCATCAGACGTCTGGATACCAATGGCTAGTTCACAATGTTTAATCTTGACACCTTCAGACCCATCACCCTCCTTGGTAATTCCTTAAGATTTCTTATTTGATCCTTCTCAAAGGGGAGGAATCCCTTCAGCTTTGGATGAGAGTACCCTACAAGGGTACCAACCCTTCAGGGTTCTTCGGGTGGCCTTCAGGTTCTTTTGGATAAAATGTCTGAAGGAATTCCTTCAGACATTTTATTCGAAGGAAACCTTCTTGCTTGATTTCAGTTAGCTTTCGCTTCAGTCAAGATTTCTTATTCAGGTAGATTCCTTTGGACAAAAGTCTAAAGGAATTCCTTTGAAATTTTTTTCTAAAGGAATTCACCTTGTCTTTTGCCATGGGAAATCTTCCTGAAGGAATTCCAACCTTTTTGCCTTGTTCATTTTTTTCAAGAAAACATTACCCTTTCAGCCTTTTGCAATGGTCCATTTTAGTCATCACCTGCCCTCCACAAGGGTACTTTCCCTTCAAGCTTTGGGATTTAAACTGACAAATTAAAATTTTATAAGTGGCAAACTTGTTTCTTTCTTGTAGAGTCCATAGAAATGAACCTGCAAAATCCATAGAAACTAGTCCGTAGAACCAAGAAACCAACCTGCAGAGTCTGTAGTTTTCTCTAAGTCTCTATAGCTTTGAAAGAGTCCATAGAATCCAGCCTATGAGTTCTATAGTAACATATCTACAGAGTCCATACAAATGAGCCTTTAGAGTCCATACAAATAATCCTATAGAGTCCATAGTTTCAAGCCTATAGAGTCCATAGAAATAAGTCTGTAGAGTCTGTAGTTTCAAGCTTATAGAGTCCATAGTTTCAAGCCTATAGAGTCCATAGTTTCAAGTCTATAGAGTTAGTAGAAACCTAAAAATGCTTGAGTAATGGAGAATTTGAATAATCAAAATAATTTTTGAGGAGGGGAAAAGATAATTTTGGCCTAAAGGACCAAAATAGTGCATATGTTGTCCCAAAAATGAGTGACAAATTTTGGGAACAATAGCTAGCTCTAGTTGGGGAACTTCTTTTTGTTGAAATTTTGAAATAGCTAACGGGAGTAGAAACCAGAATCTCCAGTGTCTTCAAGTATGCCATTAGGCTATGGAGTCATGCTACCCAAAAAAGAAAGGTGCCAAAAATGAAAATGAAAATGAAAAGTGCAAAATAGAACTAAATACTATACAAATATACATATGTATAGATGATCTTATATGATGCTTCAAGAATTGAAGTGCTTCAGATGCTACATATTGTGAGGTAGATAAAAGAGTGTGCCATCTTGATACTTCAATAAGAAACTATTTTCACCATTGAGATCATGGATAGTAAATGGGCCTTGCCATAGGGAATCGAACTTCCCATGCATTCCCTTTGGTTCCCTCATTTTGTCCCACAATATGACTTGATATCCAATCAAGAAACCATAAATCTTTTCTATCTTGGTGAAGAGTTGTTTTTCCTGACTTTGGCACATAGTAGTATGGTCAACTACCATAGCTTATTGATCTTCTAGTCCAATCTAGCACATGATTTGATTGTTAGCATCAAACACCTACTAATGGTTAACTTTGTCAGGCACACTTGGTCAAAAGACCAGTTTGATAGTGTGCCTATTATCTTTGAAATTGGGGTGAGGAACCATGAAGATTACAGGGCCAACCAATGAATTTGCATGATTATGAGGCTCTCTGGGTACTAAAAAAATATTAAAAGCTTCAAAACTTTTAATTTTATCCCATACTAGATTGTGGTAATGGCACAATATTTTGTTCCTAGTTTGACGCAAGTTCCTCACCTGACAAACATCAGTTCAATAGCTCCTTTGCCATGAAGGAGTTTGATGTCTTTGTCTTGAGCGGCCTTCAATCCAAGCAATAGAGATTCATATTTAGTAGTAATTTTGGTGTTGTTGAACTTCAACTTATATGAAGAAGGAAAAATATCTCTTTGAGGAGATATCAACACAATCTCAGCTCTAGCACCGGTAGAAGAATTACTGCCATAGAATTCTAGGATCCAAACATCATCAGAAATTGATCTATTAGATTTTTCTTCATTAGAGAGGGAAGATAGTTTTTCATCTGTACTGTGCCCTATCAACTCTACTGATGTCTTATTCGAATCAATTTTTGGATCACCACCTATAGGAATTTCATCTGTTGTAATAGGAACGTCTTCAATAGACAAAAAATTATTACGCTTGCCTTAAGACTCAAACAAAATTTGAGCTTCAAGAGCTGACATTTGGGTGACAACATATTTTTCTTCCTTCTCAGGGAGTAATCTTTATATAATACCTTTGACTGGGATTATCGCCTTAGATAGGTCCACACTCAACTCTCCACCAATGTTATTGCAAAAAAAATTCCCAAGAAGGATGCCATATGAGGCTGGGACATTGGCTACCAAGACTGTCATCTTGATTCTCTTTTCTGGGAATGCTACAAATTTAAATTAGGCATCCTTGATTTATCCAATAGTGGCACTTGTTTGTTCTCCATGGAGAAACATCTCCCAAATGTCTTGGTTAGTGTGAGGCCAAGATATTTCACCACTTTGGTAGGCATGACATTGCCAAACGCACCTGAGTCTATGATGTAATTATTTAGCTGATGTCCATTTCTTAGTAGGGAGACATAAAATGGTTCAATCCTTCCAGGTGCAGCAGGATTAATGACAAGATTATTTGGGGTGGACATGTTCCTTGGGGGATCATGAGTTACCTTTCTAACCTCTTATCCTACAGGGATGCTTTGGTTCTTCACACATTAAACCAACTTATCCAACTACTCAGGGTTCGATTATAGGAATTCAAATTCAGACATTTGAATTTTAGTTTTGTTGACATGGTCAAATATGTCAAACATATGAAATGAATTAGGAATAGGGAAAGGTAGTTCATCCTTTTGGTTTTTAGGGGGGGAGGATTGATCTGCAAAGTTGAAGTTGAAGGTGCAAAAATGTTTGGGGTACTTAATTTTTTAGCAATCATTGGGTCCTTTGGCTAGAAAGGTAGAGAAGTTCCTCATTTGGAAATTAAAATTATAGGTTGAGCTCACTCCTTTATTTTTTTTTTATCAGCTTGCTGGGCTGACTGATTCTTAGACTGGGTGAACACAGCGTATGATCCCTCAATTGCTTTAACTTCACTTTTGGGTTCATCCTGGTAATTCAGGAAACCAATGTTGGAGTCACTAGCTAATTCTTATTCTCATTTTATGAAGAGATTAGTGTCATCTTCTGGGTTCAACTCAAGCTAGAAAGATAAATCTGATTCTACTTCAAGATATCCAATAGCTGAACTAGTTGGAGGTGTTTCAATGGTAAGGTTCCCCCATGGGGGAGGAAGATGATTTGCTTGCCCTTAATTCCTGGTAGCATTGCCTTGATATGACTAATTGGGGAATGTCCTCCTTGGTACATTTTTGTATGAAGGCATAGATGACATCCCTTGTGCCATTTGATTTCTAAGAGCTAGCAATTTATTTGCTAGTTTCTACACCATTAGATCAGTGGTGGCTATAGGTGAGTATTTAGAAGATGAAAAGGATTTACCTCTATCAGGATCTCTCCTTACCTTTCCTACTAAGATAAGGTCATATTCTACCTCATTAGCCAAATCTTGAGCAGCATCAAGGTCTATGTGGCCAGCCCATCTCAGTAGAAAACTCACTTTAGGCAACTGTGAGTTGATGAAGAAGCATTTGATGAAGAAGCAATTGAGGTTTTTAGGTGTTGGTTGAGCAATTATAGGAATTCAATTCCTTAGCTTGTCAAACATGGCAATGAAGTCCCTCATAGGTTCATGAGGTTCCTTCTTCATCTATGTGAGCTGGGCCAGCAAGGCATGTGCATCTTCTGCAAGCTTGAACCTAGCTTCAAATTTTGCTTTAAGAGTGTCCCAGTTGGTCACAGTCTGGGCTTGTAGATGGTAAAACTAGTCTATAGTAGCACCTTATAATGTCTTCACAAATAGCCTGACTGCCACATCCTCATACCCCATGCCTATCACATCGTAGGCTATGCTGAAAGTTGCAATGTGTTCATCAGGATGAGCTATCCCATCACCAAAGAATTTGGGAAAATTCTTCCTTGAACTGCAAAGTAGCTGATGTGGAGGTGGATTTAAATTGAGTGGGCCAAAAGAGCTACCCTAGGGGCCTTGAACCACCATAATTTGATTATGAAAAAGGGGGATAATAAATCTAGGTGGAGTATGTATAGTCAAAGTTGTGTTAATAGTAGAAAAAGAAGCTCTTCCTTATGTTGGTGACCTGGTATGGGTAGGAGGAACACTCTTGGATCGTTGAACTTGAAGATAGGGAGGGAATAAATAAAAATTACCCTACTGCACCAACTCGAAAATAGGGTCAACAACACCTTGGGCTCTTTGGTTTCTAGTATAGCGTGGAGTTACCAGATTGAAGAATAAAAATGGAAAAGAACTGGCCCTACTTCAGCTTGAAGCTTGAGGCTTGAAACTATGTGCTCTTCCCTAGCGGAGTTGCCAAAAAACTATTAGTGTGGAGCTAGAAGAAAGTGGTAAGGCTATACTGATAATGGGTAAGATAGACCAGAGTCGCCAGAGTATATAATGGATAAGGGTAGGAACTATTCATCAATCCCCATCAAAGTCTCCACAAAACTATTGGGTGAATATTTTGTCACCAGCTAACTGATGATCAAAATATGTCTCTTCAACCATAGCATAGGGAGATTGGCCAACCAAATGTGTAGGTTTACCACATCAGAGGTGGACAAATCTCTCTTCTCATCAAGGGGAGGTTCCCTATAAATATGAGGAGCTATATACTATATATATATATATATATATATATATATATATATATATATATATAAGTAGAAAATAACACTTAGAGGTAGGACAACACCATCCATCTCTCTTTTTTTATATATGGTGTTCACAACCAAAGGAGAAATCTTGGTGAAATGATAAGAGGCACTTCTCTTCTTTCAAAAGTGGCCTACAAATAACAACAGGAGTTCTTTTTGATAGGTAACAAGTACCTCGTAATCAGGGGTGTATTAACCAGTAGAATGAATTGTAGCACAAAGTCTCCACCTCAACTGCCCAAGAGTGAAATGCGAAGGACAATGAGGGCACAAAGTCATCCCATGGTCCTTTACATATAAATAAAAAATATACAAACACACTAAAGACAATTGTGGGGGCACAAAGTTTCTCCATAGTTGGCTTCAGGACACCTTTCTGATTACTTCCACTAGTTCTGCTTATTTCATTAAAATGGATAAGAACACATTTAGGAAACAAACATAAGAACAATTCCCTAAATGACACAAGAAATAACAGCACAAAGTCTTAAAGTAACCTATTTTCTCATTTAAATAAAGAAATATGATCAATAATCTGAGCTCAAAGTCTCAATAATCACCTCTCAATTTTGGCAAAGTTTTGCTTCCATAATTGAGAGAGATCCACTTTACATAAAGTAAGAGAATACAATATATAGTAGCCAAGAAAGGATTGGCACTTTGTTCCATGGAGTGTCTCATGTTGTATTCAATGCCTTGAATGTATTTTTAGTTTGGTCAAGGGACCATGCTAGAATAGGTTGGCTATCTTAACTGTGGCATGTCAATTCATCTCAAATGTCTTCTCTTAGGCTTGGGTCATTTGGTCTATCACTTGATATCTGTGTAACTGTCCACTTCACTTTTACACAAAGGGAGACAAATAGGCCATGCCTTCAATGTTTGCAAGCTCAAATATCTACTTGGTGGACTATTTCACCTACTGGAATAACTTCTTCACACATATTTCTAGTCTTCCCTCTTTCCTACTGTGATTTGAGCTCTCAAGCTATCTTTTTTAGCAGGTCATTGAGTTCCCTCTTGACTTTTGTCCTTATCCAACTTTGTCTCTTCCTGGTTTTGTCTTTTCCTAGAATTTGAGCTCTCAGGGATGTCCTCCTAGCTTTGTTGGCTCCTCATGATCTTCTCTCAGTGGTTCTTCCTTTTGGCCTTAAGTCCTTTGAATGGATTCAAGTCTGCTCTCAAGCCTTTAAAGATCAATGACTATTTCATTGCTATAAAGTTGACATTCACACACCCATCCCCATTTGAAAGCTAATAGCTAGTTTATTAACTCAAATTTAACGTCTGCAGGGACGTCATCAGAAGTCTGGATCCCAATGGCTAGTTCACAATGCTTAGTCTTAATGCCTTCAGGCCCATCACCCTCCTTGGAAATTGCTTTGACTTTCTTGTTTGATCCTTCTCGAAGGAGAGGACTCCCTTCAACTTTGGCTGAGAGTTCCCCGTAAGAGTACTTGCCTTTTGGGGTTCTTCGGGTAGTCTTCAAGTTCCTTCAGCTTCAATTCCTTCAAACAAAATGTCTAAAGGAATTCTTTTAGACATTTTGTCTGAAGGAAACCTTCTCACTTGCTTTTGGTCAGCTTTCCCTTTGATCAGTATTTCTTATTTTGGCAGATTCCTTTAGACAAAATTTTGAAGGAATTCCTTTGGAATTTTTGTCCGAAGGAATTCACATTGTCTTTTACCATGGGAAATCTTCCTGAAGGAATTCCAAATTTTCTGCCTTGTTCACTTTTTCAAAGAAAACCTTACCCTTTCAGACTTTTTCAACAGTCCATTTTGCTCATCACTTGCCCTCTGTAAGGGTACTTGCCCTTCGAGCTTTGGGATTTGAACCAACCAATTGAAATTGCCTAAGTGGGGAGCTTGTTTCTTTCCTATAGAGTCTGTAGAAATGAACCTGTGGAGTCTGTAGAAACTAGTCCATAGAACCAAGAAACCAACCTACAGAGTCCATAGTTTTCTCTAAGTCTCTTGAGCTTTGAAAGAGTCCATAGAATCCATCCTGTGGAGTCCGTAGAAACATATCTGTAGAGTCTATAGAAAATAGCCTTCAGAGTCCGCAAAAATAAGCCTGCAGAGTCCGTAGTTTCAAGCCTATAGATTCCGTAGTTTCAAGCCTACAGAGTCCCTAGAAACTTGAAAAAGTTTGAATAATGGAGAATTAGAATACTCAGAACAATTTTTGAGGAGGGCAAAAGATAACTTTTGCCTGTAGGACCAAAATAGTTCATATGTTGTCCCAAAAATGAGTGACAGATTTTGGGAACAATAGGGCCAAGAAGGAAATCCATAGCCAAATTATGAATTTGTCTACAAGTTTAATGAGAATGACCCCAACTAGCATGAAATGAACAAAATTTGTTTGTATTGTACAAAGATTTCGTGGGACAAGTGGGATCAATTTCTCATAGAAGAGGCCTTGGTAGACACTTTTGTAATTCTACTAAGGATAAAGGTTTATGAACATTGATGTTATTGGTTGAATATAAATGAAGATAAGTGATGTGGTTGGTAAGGGAAGCTTGTTTTAGAGTTTGGTTGGGAACAATATCTTGAATAGGATGAATGGTATCATAAGATTCAGTGACACCATCATTTTTAGCATGATGATTCTTATTATTGATTAAGATGTGATTACCCATAAAAGCTTATGATGGCTCAAATTGATGCATAAGGAAATATTTACATTTGGCTTTTTCAATGGCCTCTTCCAAAGTGCACGGAGAGAGAGTTTGTACCTAATATTATAAATTGGAAAAATGAGCTTTAGTAAATAGATGAAAGAGGTTGTCATCTACCATATTATGTTAACATATTTTTATACAAGGTATTCCATTGTTTTATGAAATCTTGTGCAATTTTAGTCTCAAGTTTCTTAAAATTTATAAAATGGGTTATGGTATTCTCAAGGAGATAACTATTTTAGAACTCTTTGACAAGATCATTAACTAAATCTTATGAACTAGTGATGGAATGAGATTTGATTTGGTTGTACCAATCTAAAACATCACCTATGAGAGACTTTACTAGTAGTTTGATAGAGGAAAATGTATGTAACTTAACCTAATATTTATATATATTTCCAAATATTTTTAAGTGGAGAGTTGGATTAATTGACCCATTATAAGTAATGGTAGGGGTGATACCTCTTTTACCAATGTTAGAAATTTGATATGTAAGAGGCTTATTTTGAAGGTTCTTGATTATTTTGTTAACAAGGGGAGGTTAAGGGATAATAGTAACATAGGGATATTGAGGAGGAGGTGGGGGAAATTTTGTATTAAGCAGGCCCCATGAAATCTTTTGAGGGTGGGTTTGAAGATGAATAAGATTATTTTGCATTTGCATCATTCGATTTGCATTGCTAGGTTGGAAATCATTCATTTGATTAAGATTTTGTAATAAAATTTGATGGATTTGATTGGTATTATTGGCATTGTGTGAATAATTAGAATTTTTAGTAGTGGTTTGAGTACCACTATGAGTGTTAGTAGTAGCTTGAGAATAATTTTTGGTAAATGAGGCACTAGTAACATGGTTTGCTTATGTGGAAAAAGATGTACTAGTAGAGGGATGAGAGGAAGCGGCACTAGAGGCATGGTTACCATGGTATCAAATGATGAATTAGTGGAGGAATTGAGAAGGGTGGGTCTTGGAAGAGGCCCACTAGATGTAAAACCTACCATGTTAGTAGAGATACTAAGCATGGAGGTGGAGGACATTAAAAAGGAAGATGTCATGGTATGAGAATGGGTCAAAATAGAGGGAAGAGGTAGAGAATCAAAGAATCTAGTATCCATGTGAGATTGTGGGATAAGGTACATGGGGATCGTCAATTTGACCAATTATCATGAGATGGTAAATAGTAGAAAGATCCTTTCTTAAATGTTGAGGAAACTCATTGATGAAGAATATCATTTTTGGAGTATAGTATAATTTAGGTTGATATTCAAATGAGAAGAGAGGATTTAAAAATGAAGAGGAATGAGGAGAGGTCCCATAGTTTGTAGTGCAAATGGCTACATACACATTACATTCATCTAAGGTAGGAGCCTCAAGATGCTTATTTAAGAACTTGTTGGGGTTGTCAACACTCGTCATAGCTATTAAATTCAACTCAATGTTGTCTTCAAATAGTAATTTCATGATGAAGGATAAATATTATAAAATGAAAATGTGATATGAAAGCAAAGAGATACAAAATATAGATAAGTGTACAGAGTTGAATAGGTCAACTCAATATTACTGGATAGGAGGCAGAAGAGCACAAAGTTGACTATGTCAACTTAGTAATGTTGGATATAGGGCATAAGAGTATAGATTTGAACAAGTTAAATAAGTATTATAAATAAGGAAAAATATAGTCTGATAATGATATAGATTTAACTAGGTCGAGTAATACTATAACCTTATTGATAAAAATGAGTATTATGGCAATAGGTTAACAGAGTAGCATAGTCATGAAAAAAAGATAATCTGTAAGATAATGTGTTGAATAGAATGACAATGTGATAAAAATAGGGAAATATTTTTCAAGGTAATTTTAAGCAAAAAATAGAATCAAACATAAAAAATTGGATCAATGAGAATGATCTAATTGGCACACAACACAAAACCTTGCACCAACACTAGCTAATGCAAGTTTTTATAATACAACACATAATGAGGAAAGAGAAAGCAGTCCATAGAAAATTAAATTCTAGGTAAATGGTAATCTTAAGTGTTTTTATATTATTATAAAGTGTTATTTTATGTGCGATAGGAAACTTGGTTGAAAATAGGTAACTAAAAAGCAATCCATGAATCGTTTCATGATGTTTAGGCTAAAAGGGGTCTATGTTGGTAATGGTGTTGGCTTGGTATTGTGTCCTACCCCCATCACTTCACAATCCTAAAATGTTAATGGTGTTTGGTGATTTACTAATATATATCATTAATCATGTGTTTATACTTATATATAAAACCAAGTTGGCTTCCCCGTTGATGATGAAATCCAAGTAGGTAGGCCTTCGGAAGACAAATGTTAAATGAATTTTGAATTTTGTGTGATTTGGTAGTGTCTACAAAAATAGAAAAATAGAGAAACTAAATGGTATTTTGAAAAACCACCTAATTAGACTAGGTGAGCTACTCCAAGCATATAGTTATTAATTCCCAAATTAAGAATTACCGAAAATTTAGAAAACAATGTATGTAAAAATTATAGAAGAAATTTGAATGGGTCACTTATGTTGTATAGAAATAAGAGTCCTTATGAACTAATTCAGCTAGGTCAACTTTGTTTTTTAGATATAACATAGGCTACATAACTAAGTTGACCAGGATGACTTCATTTTCTTTTGGATTATAATTTTGAAGACTGCAGGCTTGCACAAAATAGAACTTTAATGAAGTACTGGATTGAAAGAGAAAGAAACAAAAGAAACTTGGGGGGTTGGAAGATACCAAGGATTAAAAATATTCTATTTAAGTAATTTGAATGTTGATTGCAATTTTTTCCAACTAAGTTGACTGCATTGACCCAATTATCTGAAACCTTATTTATTGAATCCTGTTAAGATGACTAAATTGACCTATTCAATATTGTATATTGTTTTGGATGCTAAATGGGAGACTAAGTCAATCTAGTCAACTTATTTTATTATCTAGAACTGAATAAGAGTACTATGTTGACTTGCTTGATCTCATAACCTATATTTGATGAAGACTTACATATAAAGAATAAAGTCATTTTCCTATGATTGTATGTTAAACCTGCACATAAAAGTTATAACTATATCAACTGGTCGACCTAGTGTTGTAAATATATAAAAATAATAAAATCATATAACTGAAAAGTGTGAAATAAAACTTGTAAGGGTTAGATTCATGTTAGGTTCACCAAAATAAATGTAATGAGAAATGTAATATAACCTATAAATTAATCCTAGCTCAAATAAGATCGATCCTACTTACGCTTCTAATTGAGGATACATTAGATAATTAGAATCATGACTAATATTGATCTTCTAGACCTATCGAAGGGATCTATTACCGTAATAATATCTCTAGGGAGGGTTATAAAGCCTCCAATTAAAAAAATTATGAAATAACCCTAACTAGGTCCTATGTTTTCATATTCATTATATTGATAACAAATAAAACAAAAATATAATCTCATGTTCGTCAAAGCTTGTGGAATAATGTGGGGGTAATAAACATTAAAATTAAACATGCATATGAGACATATACTTATGTCAATGTATAGATAATCCTAATATATGAAATATAAACACAAATGAATATCTATCTACTCTTACAAAGGAGGAACAAAGTTAATAATACTTACATTTGAAGTTGAAACCACCAAATTTCAATCTCTCACTTGGCCAAGATGCTTTGTAGAAGATTTTTTTGGTATGTAAGGATGACAAGGATAAATCATCTCTAAGATACAAAAACTATTAATGCATCCAAAAGACTTATCCATAAGAAAAAAATTGTATTTCTAAAGAAAGCATGGAACCTTAAGCTTCCTCCTCAAGTGCAATGGTGGATACGTAGATGCACAATATATATTACTTCTTCTCTTTTCTTAGAAATGGAAAAATGAATGTGTTGATATATGCATATCTAACCCTAAACCCTTATGAATGTTTCAATCGATAAGGTGATCCGATCAACCTAGTATCTCAAATAACAAAAACCAACTAGGTCATAGACTAGTCGTGAAAGGGGCCAACCTAGTCGTTAATAAGTTTTATCAATAAGAATACAAGGTCGATGTGGTCAACATAGATATGTAAACTATTAAAAGGGGTTTAGGTTAGAGAAAGGGATAATGAATGTGGTGAAATACTAGAGGAGTGTGTAAAAGGGGAGGCAAAGCTTGGGGGAATGGTTTTTAAGAGATAAATGTGTAGATAAAAATTGGAAAAAGGGACAAAATCCTATGAAGCACCAATGTTCTAGCCACCCCTTTCTTGATGCACCACTTAAGGCTTGCACTCAGAGAGATTGAGATTTAATTGGTTCCTACAACATAAAGAGCATTAGTAATTGATGAAATTTTGAAAATATTTTGTGTATATAACATGCACATTCAAAAAAAATATGCACACCTTCTTATGGCCTTATATTACCTTACATCAACATTCCATAACATTTTCATACCTCACAATACCCTAACATCACTTTTTGTCTAATTACAACATTCAAATTTTTCTTTTTGGGGAGAAACCCCAAAAGGACCACAAACACTAAAATGTAAGCATCATAACAATTATAACACCAACTAAGGTACCTTTTAGAACCCCTAATACCCCAATAAAACCTAAAATGGCCATAGAGAAACACTTAAACAAATTATCATTATTTTATGATTTGTGATGCTCTCCATCATACTCCCTAAGTGGTAAAATTTGAGATCCTACTCTAAATACCATTTTCCACACTCTTCCTTACTTTCCAATTATTTATTTTATTATCTTGTGAATATCCCTTGCTGGTTGTCCTCTTTTAGTTTTAATTTATTCTTAGTTTGTTCTTTTTTCTTTGTCTCATTTCCTTGGATTGTCTCTTTGCCAACTCATTTTCTATCTCTTTGAAGTACTTGAATTCCTATAAATATTTATCCAATTCATATTATATATTATCCATATTTGAATTATCTCTATAATGCTTTACCTCTAATGGATAGTTCTCATTCTTCACTCTAGCTTCTACTTCATAGCTTCCTTCTTTGTGTGTCATACTTTGCTCATTCACTCCTTATTATTATATCATATCAAAAACATTTTCTCATTGTTTTTCATGCTTTAATATATTATCATGCCTTATTTATTCTTGCATAATCATCATAATATCATCTATATCATCTCTCACTACCTTGTTATGACACCCTAGTTTCTAATGGTGAGTCTTATTATAGCCTTTTGGTCATCTTGTAATGACAACTCATTGACCAATTAATATTAAAAATAACACCATAATTAATGGAACCATATTAAATTTATATCATCATGAATAATTACCAACTTAGTTTTAACATTACCTATTGAATATGTTAACCTTTTACCTTGTTCTTACTTCCTTTGCTTTCTTTCTAGGTAAATTGCTTGAAGTTTTTCTTCCATTAGTCCTTTCTCTTCAACTCTAGGAATGATATTTTATCTAGTTATTTAAATAAGATTATATTTTACTTATTCTCTCAATTATATGATATTATTAATCATTTTTGGGATTGCATTTAAATTAATTTTGACTTCTTTGAAACATGCATTTTCCCTCCAATTAGCTCCTTTGCAAGGATCATGGTTGTCCTCCTCTTTAATTGGCTCTATGATGAGCTCTTTTACTTAATTTATTATCTTCTCCATGTGAAAATGGAATGACTCCTATTTAATTTTCAAACTTGGACCACCATGTGTAGTATCCATCAAACTACACTAATGATAATTGATAGTGTCTTCAAGGACCTCATTGTCCTTATCATCTTCTATTGCTTCTATTTTTTTGTTCCAAACCTCTTTAGAATCAATTTAATCTTATTTATTTCATTATTATTTCCTCTAAAATACTAATCTTAAATTACATCATTGGATTCAAATACTCATTCTCTTTTACCAACATATATGATTCTATGCTCAACTTACCTTGGTTTGAAACTTTTTTTGGCTCACCTTGTGTTAATGTTTTTCCATCTTCTTGGATACAATTGATTGTTTGATTCTAATTTTATAATCTTGTATGACCTGTAACTTTACCTTCTTGAAGTTTTCCAATGGGAACCATGTGAATTATCTTTTAAATGTTTTTTTTCCTCTTAAAATTTTGCATCTTACCCATTTATGATATCCCCTTCTTTATCTTCACTTTTATTAATTAGATCTAATAGATCATATTCATCTTCTTGTATCAATATTATACACATCAAATATTATTATTCATTGATATATTACATGATTTTTAAGTTATCTTTCAATTGGACTCTATCTTCTACATGTGTCAATCTAAACACTCCCTCATTCTGTAAATCAAGTTGTATACCCAACTTTTACATGATGTATGTTGCCTTATCAATCACTATTTATCTCTCTTGAGTCTCCATTAACTCATACCCATTAATAATATCCTTAATTCATGTTCTAATATATAATTTGTCCTTTTATCCATCATTTATGGCACGCTCCAAACCTACCAATTCTACTTGTAATTGACTATAGCTCCAATAGGTTAATGGATGGTCATGTTTCTCATCTAGTAACTCTTCATAATTTACATACCATTGTTTATATATATATATATATATATATATATATATATATATATATATATATATATATATATATATATATATATATATATATATATATATATATATCTTTGATTGTTTTAGGAAATAAAAATTCAAAATATTGAGCTTCATACCTCTTTATTTCGCTTTGAATATTTTATGCATTCAATGAGGTATCCTTCTTCTTGAATATCCTCTTCTCCAAGCATTTATCCTATTTCTAGGTAACATACCACTTTACCTCCATAGATTTATGAAAAATAAATATCTTATTCAACACAATCATATTAATCATCCTTTCTCCCATTCATTTTTATAAGTATTATGTCCTTGACATGGATAAATCTTCCTTCACTCTTGTACCTACATACACACATGGAAATTAATAATTAGCTTCGAAAGAATGAGTCTTGATTGCCTCTATATTCTCATTCTTAGGTTTATTTTCCTTCATGACTATCTCATTCTCCTTAAAGTGTTGTTAAAATTTCAATTATTTACCAACATGTTCATTCCTCATGAAATTATTCATCTCCTCCTTGAGAGACCTATGTAAATACTTCTTTTTCCTCTAATGGCCTCTCATGACAATATTTCTTATTCTCTCCTTAAGTATCCTTATAGGACACTTAACTCTCTTCTTTCTTATTACCTAGAAATACCATTTGATCTCTTCTTCTTGCATGATATCCATCTAGATATTTATCCTTCCTAGCCATTGATCTATCCCACTCATCTCCTCTTTAACATCTAACTATTTTCATCTTTGGATATTCCTTCCTCTTTATCTAATTATGGTCCTCTAACTCAGGCAATACCTTACTCTCCTTTTCCTTTTTCATCTTTATCTTCTCTTAATCAAGTATTTTTCACCTTGATTTGGTGTCTCAACCTAGGTTCTCTATACTTGGTCTATTAACACTCTTATCCAAGTATTTTTCATCTTAGAACTAAAACTCTCACTTGGAGTCTGTCTTTTTTTTTTTTGATTCCAGTTGTCTTCTTAGGGATTATCTACAATAAAATATTACCTTTTTCTACCTTTCTAACTCATTATTTCTATTTAGCTTCATGCAATCTCAAATAGCAACCTTCAAAAACCTCAAATAATAACCTACCATATTCAAAATCATGAATTATTACAATATCATACCTAATTTGATACCACTTGATGTATGTATGATGCCTAAAATCTCCATTTACATACACCTAACTCTTATTCTTTTATTCAATTGCTTCATTCATCTTTGATTACTTTGTCATGCAAGTACTTGCTTGCAGTATTGAATTTTTTTCTTGAATATTATTAATAACACCAGCCTCATACCTATTTGAAACACATAGTTTACTATTATCTCTTGAATATATGACACCATTAAACTACCTATTAAATTTGACCTCTTCGTACAAACCCCATCCTCTCATACATCATGTTTCATGAATTCACTCTCTTGCAAGGTTTAAACTTTCTCATTCCTCTGTAGAATCATAGAACCAATACATGGATATAATGTTATATCTCCAAACTAGGGATCATGAGGCCATGATTATATGTATTTTATTTCCCCTTAATAGTCTAATCAAATTTCTCAACCTCTAATCAATGACTCTTTAAACAATCCATTTTCCATCTCGTTAAGGTCTAATGCTTGTAGCCATATTATTAGACAAACATAATAGGTTAAAAAAATACACAGAGCCTCCATTCAAAAAAAAACACATATTTAGATACCTTTTAGCCTCATTAAACTTCACACAAAGTTTCAGGTTTTAACTCTCAACGTAAGTACCTTTTCTCTGACACCCTCCTAGGAAATTAGCTCTCTATAGGCCTACTTCACTCCTGAAATGATGGATACCAAATGATAAGGTATTGTGTGGGTATAAAACCTCATTAATAATATATAATATGACAATTTACATTTTATTCCAAAGTTTCATGATTTTTTGCTAGTGGTAATGAAAGTTATTTAAAATTCCATTTGTAAACCATATTCTAGTTATTGACAAGCCTATACAAGGCTGCGAGCAATAAAATGGGGCTAAAATGAGTTTAATATAATTTAAAAATATTATAAAGGATTAATAAAGTCTGAACCACCTATATTCATCTTCTCCCATATCTATTTGTACTTGAACCATCATAATATGTCTCTAATGATAAATTTAATAGGATTCTAGAAACACCTATCTTGACTATGTTTGTTAGAATGGAAGACTGAATGGAATATTGAAATATGAGTGAATTCTAAGTATTAAAAAGGATTTAAAACATCAATATTAAATTACTGCCATTTAAAAAAAAAATTAATAATCACATAAACAACTAGTAATGGTACATTACTTAGTAGATCATCTTGACTGTGTTAACTCATAATTTCTCATAACTAGACTCTGTTATATATGGATGCATCCTAATATTTAAATTATTGTTAATATACCACACTATTAAAGGATAAAATAATCTAAATTTTTTAAAATCCAATGAATCTCATGAAACACACAAATACTCTTCAAGCATTCTTTTCTTTATTGATCACTTTGCACACAAAAAACCTATACATAGGATTTTGATAAAGGGAGGCAAAATTTCTCCATGTTTGATCATTATTCCTCTTACATGGACCTATATTTACTTACCAACCTATGGATACTCTAATAAAACACATAATATAACCTCTTACATAAATTTAACCTTTTAAATATCCAAAACATGCAAAGAAAACTCTCTCTAGGCCATTCCCCACATAGGGTGGCAATTATAAGTTATATTTCTTACCTAATATTATTATCTTGAAATTATATTCACATTTAAAGCACATATAAAAACATTCCTAGGGCCTTATTTGACCTTACATAGATATTCCACAAAATTTACATAGCTCACAATACACAAAAATCACTTTAGGCCTAATTACGACATTTAAATTTTCAAAATCTACCTTTTGGTAAGAAAATCCAAAAGGACCATAAAATCTAAAATTCAAGGATTAAATTGACTCTAAAACCACCCAAGGAACTCTTAAAGATATATAAAACTTAAATAAATCCTAAAATAGCCAAAATTAAACACTTAAACACATTATCATTCTTAAACCTAAATCCCTTCCCCATCATGGGATTATAAAATCTAAGAAAAAATAATAACAATTCCCAAAAAACATAGTTAAATAAAGGTACCACCAAATCTATAACATAATGATCCTTTAGGGTCTATCAAAAAATATAAAATTATAAACTCAAAAAATTCTATCCATAGTTGTGGTTAAAAATATGAAATATGTTAGTATAAATTTGCACTGACTTAATCATGCTTCCAAGTATTATCCTGGCCATGCTAGAAGGATATGTTAAAAGTAAAGAGGAAGTAATAGTAAATCACAAAATTTGTATCTTGTTTCTTCTTTACAAAATGGAATAATAAACGAGACCTAACATATGTTAAAGACTAAATGTGGTAACACATTAATAACTTATATACATATTCAACATATACTTAAGTGATCTTCTCAAGGATAAAATCTTGTCATTTTTACACACATCCCAATTTCTATGAATATGCCAATAAGGAAACATGGTAATTTTAGGCATGAAAAAGGGATGAAAAGTATGTATGTCTAAAATAGAAATTCACTCCTAAAAACAAGATAAGATACATAATTTAAGGAATTAATTATAATAGCTCCTATGAGGGCCCCATAAATTTTATTTACTGGTGTGGATGTTAATATTTATTGGAGAGAAAATATACATAAAATATTGGTGTACTATGAATACATGTTGATAGTACAAGTGACAAAATCATTGAAAATACCAATGACTATTAAGAGATCATAAATAGATGGTGACCTTATATATCTTGAGATTTTATGGCTTTCAAGAGAAAAAAGGATTCCCCTGAACAAAATCTACTCAAGGATCATGTGTACACACCCATCCATTAGTCGTAACTAGAAATTTAACTAAAAAGGTACATTTTAAAGATTATTTTCAAAATAATAAGTATATAAATAACTATATGGCCTTCACTAAGGCATAATTACAATCACTCAATGAATTTTGATTATATACTAAGCATTCTCAAAAAATTCCCACTTACAAATTGTAACTAATAAATCCACCTTAGAGAACAAGTAGGTAATAAAATAATGCTTAAAAATAACCAATTCTCTCCTCAGCACTATAAAATATTCTCATTGATTTTTGTGCTACTTATCTTACCAAGAGAGAATGAAAAATCCTAACACAAACTTACATAGACTAAATAAGGTCCTACAAAATAGATTATACATGACATGCAATGTTATGGGGTGACAGATGGTTTCCCCACAAGGCATCATGGTTAGTTGCTAGAAATTGGTCTAGGAAAACTACACAAAAAATAAAAATACTTAGCACAAACATGTAATAACCAACCCAAAAAAATAATAAGGTTTATAATGAGATAATATTTCACCAACTCAACTATAAATTTCTTCAAAAGAATCCAAATTTGCATAAATGTTAATATTTTTAAAGAATATTTCCTTGGTTTAGAGTATTAGTCTCAAAAAGAATATATTAAAAGGGTATACTCATGTATATAATTTACAAAAAACATGACAGTTGAGTTCAATTTAAAATAGAATTTATTTTTTCATAAAACCCAAGGAATTTCAATTTCCTCAACAATCTTTCTTGTCAAGATCAAAACTTCATAATATTCAAAAAAAGGGTGATAGTTCATTTAGAAACATAGTTTCATTTTTAAAATATGTATTTGTTATGGTTAACATGTCCCATATTCATAATTTCAAATGAGGACCATTTTTAATCTTAAAATTCCATGTTTAGGTCTTGTTGTGACATGAGACAATCCAAATCTAAGCTACAAGTCATTCTCTTAGCTTGAGATATTTACTCAGTATGAAATTTTGGTCTAATTCCAAGTTGATCGAATGTTCCCACAATTGACCTAGTAATTTGATTGATTCTTGAATCTAAAGGTATAATTGAATGTGTTTATTGAATTTATTATAGGTATGCATATATGTATGTATGTATTTTAGTACTAGGATGTTCATCCTATTAAGATTCTAGTTTTATGGACTAACTGAGACAACTAGTATTTTTTTCCTAAGGTTGTTTATCCTTTGAAGGAGCGATCTTAACCTATAGGGCCATCTTACCCAAACTTACTTAGTCCAACTCAGAAATATCCCCATGTAGTATGAGTAAATTTTCATGCTTAGTCATTTTACTGAAAGTTTATTCACATAAAAAATCACTGAACGTCTCTTTATACTTAGAACGACCATCAATTTTAAGAGTGGTGATGAGTTAAAATCCTAATGACTAATTGCCTAGGTTTAAATTATTAAGGTTAACTCTATGAGCTCAAACATCATTCCATGTGTTGGTACCCATCTTCCCCATGAAGTATATTTGAAATTAATAAGACTTTTCTTTGGTGAGCCCTCAAATTCATAGTATTGAGACATATGTCTTCATATTGATTCTATGTGACTGATGAGGTAGAATGTTAGAAGTCTAAGATTATGAAGTACATGAGAAACTGATATTATTCCACATGTGTTAATCTGAGTTACTCACTTCTATCAACATAAAATGGCTAAGGAAAAGATTCCACAAGGTCCCAAGCTCTGACATCATTCATATGTTTCTATATTAGTCCTCTAGAGAAAAAAATATCAAGAAAAAGTCTCAAAGATCGAATACCCTCCAGATAAGAGAGATCATGTCACTTGGAATGATCCCACTTATCTAGAACCTATAAGTAGAAACATAAGTCTTGATGTTCTTCAATCATTTTAAAAATCAAGATCATGCTATGTGGCATAATATTAGTCTTGTGTGACTAAAAAGAGTATGAACATACTAAAAATTTTGGTTTACATCCAAACAACCAAGGATTATTCACATGGAAACACCCCCCTCATCTGTGACCAAAGTTTGAAGGGACCATGCATAAAAGTTAAACAATAAAGTTAAATATTGAGATTAAGACATGTGTATGTATTTCAGTAAATCATAGTTTAAAGGCCAAGGGAAAATAAATCAAGGCCTGGATTCACAAAAATTAGACACAGAAAACTCTATGGCTTAGTTATGTGACTAAGAAGTTAAAATCAGCAACATTATGCCACATGTTTCTCTCTTTGGACAAAACAAATACAAAGCACGAGAATGGGTCCCAATATAACTATAAAGGCACATATGTCATTTGAGGATGAATTGATATCTAGATAAATTTTAGTCCATGAGCTAAAGATAAGGTCCATAAGCCTTGACTGAGTGAAAAATGAACAAGTGTCATAATCTGAAGGATCTTGACTGGGACACTTTTTTTCACTTCAGTACATAAGTAAAAGATAAGAAGGTGGAACATGATCCATTATATCCAAACATTTTTCATTTAAAAAAAAATAGTTTGGTAGTAAAATATATTGACAAAGTGGCATGTGTCCAACCCATCAACCATTCATAGTACCAAAGAGACAAAAGAGGCATGTGCTCCCCACACTGCCTATGAATACCAACTCCAAAAAAGGTGCTCCACCATGGTTATTTTGTCAACTTTTAGTGGCTTGACCTCATTAAGTAATAATTTTTATCTCAATGAAGCTAATGAGAACCATTAGGAAGTGGTTCACATTAGACTTCTCCTTGGTTCTCCTTAGTGTCCCATGGATTTATATTATATTATCTATCATGGAACGAGGAATATTATGACATAATTATGTTTTACCATCTCATGTCATGATGGCCAATAGTGGGATATTTTGGATCTTGAATACAAGACCCATATCCCCCTTATGTATATATTTATTCCAAGAATGTTATAAGGGTAAACTCTATTTATAAACAATACCCATAGAATAATGTAAAAAAATATGTGTAAATGTATTTGGTTGCTTTGAAGGTCTTCCACTTTATTTTAATTTAATAAATTAATACTAACATTATAGGACTATAACTTATGCTTTTATAATTTTGTTTGCATTAACTAGGATGTGCTCATGCTATTTTAGTTAGGTTATTTGAATCCTTTCTCTTTAATTGAAGTCTGTAAGGATCTATGTGTGCTTAGCTAAAATACTTTTGTAGTTCATTCATCAAAGTAGTCCTATAATTGAGAATATTCCCTTTCTAATCAAACTCTTTCCATGTGTGACTAAAGACCGAACCATCATGAAACTTAGCATGCAGTGATGTAACTGTAAATAAGAATATTTTGGTCCTTAAAGCATTTCTATTTTCCTTTTATTAGATGAATTTCATTCTCCATTATCACCCCTTTATTTTGATGTTTATTTGGGAAAATGTGATCTTTTCTTTTCTTTATAAATAGTTTAGTGAAGTTATGTAGGTATCTTAAATTGAATATATTGCAATGGGTATAGATATAAGTGTATAAGTCTGTAATTAAGTGAGAAAATTTATATTAGACTTATAGTGGTAGAGCTATATCTCTTGGAGATATATTCCAAGTAATATATCTAATGGGGACCCATACCTATGTCTCATGCCATGGATTATCTTAGTAATAATCATAAAATGAGAGGAAAAAAGTCTCTTAAGTGTTCCTTGAGCTCCCTCAGTGCATCTAGCCTCATAGGTGTATCTGGGAACAAGATCTTGGACTTAACCATAATCAGTACTAAAAGAAGGGAACTCATTCTTATTATCTAATAAGGATTTAAGCTATTGTCCCACTTAATATTAATTTTTATCCTACTATACGGATTCCTAATCTCAAAATGGTCTTAGAAGACTAATAATATCCCCATTATAGTTCCATAAGAGAACTAGAACTGTTAGAAGAAGACTAAGAGATGTGGTTATGCCTACTATCTCATCCTCTTAGTCTGTCCCTAATATACCTCCACCTAAACTTGCAGCTATGGGATGATTGGTTGGGTCTACTAATAACATGCTTGAATTTGTCCATGATTTACCCATTGACCTAAAAGGATACCTCCCAAGATTTACACTAGGTGTGGGGCACATCACTGAGGAACATGTAATCTCATACAAAAATAATTATAGGTTTTGAATTTTAAACATGAGGATGTTTCATACATTTATTTTACCTTTCACTCTATTTGATGTAACATATGACTAGATCCTAAAATTTCCTAAAGGATCTATCTAAATATGACACCAATTAAGTAACACATTACTTTCCCATTCTAGGTAAGTCATCGATCTAAGTCTGTTATACCAACAATTATGATACATCAAATAGGTACCTAATGATCCCTTAATACATTTAACTTCTAGGATATAATAGATATATAGTCAACTCAATGTGCTATATAGACTAGATAGCTAACTGGTCTTCAAATATACAAGAATAGACTAGATCCTTGGAATGCTATTTTACTATGCAGAGACCCATTAGTGGTACACTTAAATATAACTTATGAAAATTCCATCAAAATATACATACAACTAATACCTATGGTATATTGGTACCAACCACCCAAAATCTATTACCATGTATGCCTACTTTGAACCCCCTCTTTTCCACTCACCTAAATATACATATGCCATGCCATGTGCTATTGAAATAACTACTTATTTCAAGATATGTTTCTCCTGATCAACCCAAATGCTTCCTTATCCCAACTAATAATTAAATAGCACCTGTATCTCACAATCAACTGATGGTAACCATTGTGAAAAATGTTAAAACTATGTCTCAAGAGTCCACTGAGAATGATTTGGATGATATATATTGTATGATACATAAAATCAATAATGACTCCTTGGGTATCCATAAATAAGTTAGAAAAAATGGTGGTGACATTTCCAAAAATAACATCACTTTGTAGAGGTAAAATCATCATTATGACCGATTTAGCAACCAAATAGAGTGCTTACCTAATAAATTCCATGAGATCAAGATCTACGAGTTGGTACTCCCTAACAAATGCTATGCTCAAAATAAAAATAAGCATGGTGAACTCAATAGTATTAAATTATACAATACATTTGACATCTTCCATAAAGATATGGAAGAGTATGATATAGTCCCAAGCTACCAAAATTTTACCAATACGATTGAGACCTCCAATTCCCCAAGATCATGTACACTACCATGGTACTATAGACATTAGACTTCCAAAACCATGAAGACAATGATATAGACAATTCCTTCAATGAGGTGCATGCTTTGCAATAGTTTTAAAAAAATAACTACATTCTTTAGAACTGGACATAATAATAACCTCTTTCTGTATCAATCCTTGCTAATAATTGTGACACTCTCCTTGATCTAAGTGTAACGAATGACCCTCCACCCATAAGAGATAACAATCCTAAGATAACTAAAGATGTCCAACCTACCACTAATAAGTTTGGACACAACATCATTTAGGACATAAACAAGATTTAGGAAAATATAAATTTTCATGAGTTTGCCCATATTAATAAATTAAGATATATCATCCTAAATTATCTCATAGCAAACTAGTTTAACCCAAGTCCAATCCTACTCACACTAATGAGATAATAATCAAGAATGAGGTTGAGGTCCAATATTTCCTCCTTATGGTTAAGCTATTTGGGAATAATATATATATGAATCAAAATCCTTTGTGAAATTCATGTCTATAGGAATCTATAAAACATTGGGACTAATACCTATTAAGTAAAAAAAATAGTGGTCTATTTGGATAAATCTTAAATGGTGGATAATCTCTTTAATCTCCATATGCAACTAGAATATGAGACCAAGGTCCAACACTTTATGAATAGTCATGTTTGTTGAGATCCTATAGGCTTATGATATGTTTCTTGGTAGAGACTAGTATAAAACCTTAAATAGATACATGGACACACACTTCTCCCATATTTAGTTGCCTTGAAGAAGTACACCCAACTAGATCTATGTTGATAAAGACCCCAAAATGAAGCACATGATCACCAAATACAATATAGTCAATGAAATATTGAGCTTAGTATCCTCTGAAATAAGTGTTTATACTTTTTATACAAAATGCATTGAAAACCAAGCTTATAAATTTCTCAAATTACTTGGTCTATGGTCCTTTTAGTTTGATAGATCTCATTCTAAACAAGGTTATGGAGTGAGAATTATTATCCTTGATCCATTATAGAAATAACACCTAACTACCTATAAGATCTAGTTCCCTTGCACCATAACTTGGTAAAATAAGCATCATTGATCATATAACTATAGTTGTGTTGAAATATAGGGTCAAATGATTAATAACATTTGGATATTATTAACTAGTTGTGAACCAAGATAGGGCCAAACTCCAATTCAAGTTATCTTATTTAATAATGTAAAAACATAATGAAATGGATTTGATGTAAATTTTCAACACTTTAAATGTCATCCCTATGATTAGGTAAGCAAATCAAGGGTTTGATTTATTAAAGACTGTCAATACAAATATGACACCCTTAGATGATTCAAGGTTTCAAAAAAATTTAGTACCAAACAATGTGAAGAACTTCTCTATATTTGATGAAGATTATCACATTTTATAATTCTTTAGCACCTTGGTGTTATACGAGACCCAAGTTATTGATGAGGCGATAAGGGGTGTCCCTATAAATGAATAATGTGACTAGAGAAACATTATGCACTTAAATTAAAAGTCATTTCTAAAAGGGATTATATCCCTTAAAAGAGTGTTCAACCTTGACAATCTCATGCACAAACTTGAGAGGCCAATACACTTGAACCAATTTTTTTGATTGATTAACCTAGGATCATCATAACATCCTGAATATGTTTATGTTTATATTTATATTCATTGGACCCTTTTTCAACTTAAACAACTCAAAAAACTATTATTTTAGTATTGATATGTTATTTCTTGAGCATAAAAAGACCTTAAAGTCTTTGACTAGAAGCTAATAAACCACAATATCCCATTTAATTAGAACCAAAATCCCTTTAGACATATGTAAAAACTCATGAAAATAATCCTTAAATGATTTATTCAAGAGGATATCTTCAATATACTTTCAATAAGGATCATCTTTCCAATTTGTAACTCTACATGGGTAGGTAGCTTAGTTTTCTTCCCTAAAAATAATGGAGAAATCTGACTATGTTGATTTCAGAGATCTTAAATGAGATTTAAACAAATATGACTATCATTTTTTCTTAGATGAGGTAATATATATGTTAAATGGATTCCAAATTATTTCCTTCATATAAATATTTTTAGGATATAATCAAGTTCTGTAAACCTAGAATATTGAGCCAAGATGATATTTACAACCAAACAAGGCACCTTCACTTACAAATGAATGCCATTTGTAATTATTGATGCTATATTAAACTTATAAAGAGATATTGACTTTGATTTCAAACATATGATAGGTAAATGCATTGTAATTTACATGGTTGAATTAACTATTTTTTTAAAACATAGGTATGCTCATATTCACCATCTTTAGAAATTATTTGAAAGGTGTAGAACGAATGGTATCTCAATTAATCCAAATAAAAGTGTATTTGATGTTACCTAAGGTAAGATTATTAGTCACATCATCAAAATTTAATTTATTTAACTATCTACACTAACCTTTCCAATGTGATTTATAATGTATTTTTTCCGAATAGTAGAAAGGAATTAAAGACATTTTTTGGTAAGATTGATTTTGCATCAAATTCATATCTAGTTTTACCAAATTTGTTAAACCTTTGAATTTAATTTGGAACATGAATAAAAGGTGGATTTTTATCTTATATGCAGGTAATGTTTCCAATAAATCAAGGAAGACATCATGTAGGCACAATCCTTAATCAACCCAGACTATATAAAGGACATTTACCCCTATTCCTTTACATCAGAGCACACCATCACTGTAGTACTCACCCAAAATATAGATGAATATTATTACCCAATAATATTAATAATAAAAAACTTTAAATATAAGGAGATGAAGGATTACACCTTAGACAAGCATGTTTACACCCTGGTTAAGGTTCTGAAAACATATAGTGATTACATCATCAAAAACAAGGTGAATGCCATCGTCATAGACCCTCCTGTAAAACTATTGTTGTGTCAAAATGTGATAGGGGAATTTAAAGGTTGATGTATGGAAAATTTAAAAGATTAATATCTCAAAATAAAATCTATAAATGTATTTAAAATCAAAGGTCTCACTCAATTGATCACTTAAATAAACCCAAGGATCATGGTGGTGCAACTAGAGTTAGAAATGGTCCACCAAGAATGTTATGATACAATTTTCCACTACGTCCTATATGGAAATATTCCTCAAAGATTAAAAAATATTTATAAAAGAGATATTAATATGAAATAAACACACTACATTATATATAATGGAGTGATTTATCTAAAAAATTATGAAATCATCTATATAATATGTCTATATGAATAAAAAGCTAAGGAAGCCCTGACTAGCTTCCATAATAAGTTATATAGTTTCCATCCTTTGGACACTACAATTATAGATAAAATAATACACATTAGTTATTATATTCCCATAGTATTCAGATATGTCCATTCACATGTGTGTTCATGCCATCTGTTTTAGACCTTCATCAACAAGGAAGTTTACGCTATAATGCCTTTGTGATAGAAGAACATCTTTTCACTTAATGAGGACTTAGCTTCATTGGAGTCATTATATTGAATTCATAAATTAGACATAAATTCATAATTATATCCACTGATTACTGTATAATATGGATAGAGGTAGTGGATACCAATAACATCACAACCAAGGAAGTCATCAAGTTCTTTGAGAAAATTGAAACATAATTTCGCACCCCATCTTCTCTAGTCTATGACAATGGGATTGTGTTTTAGTTAGATAATATCAATAAATAAGATTAACTTGAGTTTGTCATATAATTAATTCTTGAAAGGGAATTATTAGGATGATTCCACTAATAAAAACATGATTGATACCATTAATAAGACTACATAAAAGAAGCCTAAAGACTAACATTCACTATTGAAATATATTCTTTGGGATGATAGCATTGGATATAAAAAATCCCTTAAAATAACTCTATTTTTGATGGTATATGTGTTTTATCACTCCTTTCCAATAAACCTTAAGTTACCATCATACAATTTTATACAAGATTATATGGATGATACTGAAAAGACAAACTCAAGGCTATTGGACATTGTCCAACTATAGGATTCATGAAAAGAGGCTCTAAAAAACTTGAGTAGACATCAAGTGATACTAAAAATATGATTCAATAAAAGGGTGACGAGAAAGTACTTTCAAATATCAAACATAATATTTTTATGGGATAAAACACATGATAATAAAGGGCAACACTCCAAACTTGACCCACTCTAGATTGGCCCATAAAAAATATTTGAGTTGTTGGGGAAGAATGCATTCTGATTGAAATAAATAGAAGGAAATTGCCACCAAATAGGTGTGAAGGGATAATCACTAAAGTATTAGTTCTTAGTTATCATTTTCAATGCAATTTTCTAAAGCTTCTATGGCTAAGTCTAGTGATGTAAATATTCGATTAGAGCTAGCTAGTTTACTTTAGTTGTGTGTTTTCTTCTATTTTCTTATGTTTTTGGTTTTTGTTCATGTTTTTTGTTGTTTTGGAATGTGTTTGTTTGATTTTAAGATTCCTCTAGCTTTCCCCCTTATTCAAATTTTCTAACCTTATAATAGTTTTAGATTGTTCCTATGATTCAAATTGAGAAGTAATTAATGCATTTATCATAAGGTAGAGTCTAATATAAATTTTGTTCCTCATCTTCCCTAGTTTTATCACTTTAAAATTGATGAGTAGCTAAAAATACAATACCATAATTGGAAAGAATAAGGGGAGGCCCCATTATTGAACAATGTGAAAGGTAAAGTAATTTCTATTGAGACACTAAAAGTCTTAGGGGTCACTAATTCAAAACTGATGAAGTGAACTGAGAAAATTCTTATTTTTAATAAAGGTCACGATGATACTAAATCATCATATCAATCACATCAAAATCAGAATCAATGAACCCTCTTAGTGCAAAGAGTTCATTGAACCATCCCTATAGCTTATATATATTGGTCCCCAACCATCCTAGATTGATAAAAAATAAACATCGAAATGAAGGGAAGAATGAATCTAATGAAAATAGAAGTTTTTTCCTATGAAAGGGTGATTTGGGTAACCTCAATCATAGAATTTTTGGCATGGTTGGAAATGGATCAAGGCCTTGACTGAGATGAAATGAATTTCTACTAGGGATAT
>JARHVA010006584.1:690000-692500 GCA_037957365.1 Torreya grandis | reverse complement strand
CTCTTGGAGTAAATATTCATATATCCCTTCTATATATACTTCTTCCTAGTATGTTATAATGGTTGAGTCTATTTGTAAACAAATGCTATTAGAATAATGCAGAAAATGATTTTCTACATAAATGTGTCTTGTTACTTTGAATGTCTTCCACTTCATCTTGATTTGTTTTATTAATGATAAAATTATAGGAATATATTTTTATTGTATTTTTAGAGTTTATGAATAAACTAATATGTTCTTCTTCTATTTTAGTTATGTTATTTAACTCTTTTCAATTTTTTTGAAGTCTATAAGGATCTCTGTGTGATTAACTGCATACCTTTTTCAGTTCATCCATCAAAGGAGGCCTAAAATTGATAATTTACCTTTCTTCTTATCCTCTCTCCCTATGTGACTAAATCCTGATCCATCATGAAATTTAGCATGCAGTGGTGAAACTATAACTATGCACATTTTGGTCTTACAAGCATTTGTATTCTCATTTATTTAGAAAAACATTCTTGCCTTACCCTCCCTCTCTTTTGATGTTTATTTTTTAAAAAGTTATATTTTATTTATTTTTTAAATAGTGAGGTGAATAAAATTATGGATCATAAATATATATGTTACAATGGGTATATCTATGAATTTAGAAGTTTTGTAACTCAGTGAGAAAATCAATATTGGACCTTGAGTGGTAGTGATGCATCTCTTAGATATCTATTCCAAAAAGGCCATATAATGGATCCCAATACTTACATCTCATGACTTATATTATCTCAAAAGTAATTATAAAATAAGATGATGCAAGTACCCTATTTTTCCCTCAATCTTGCTTAATTCATCTAACCTTATAAGTACATCTAGGAATGATATCTTGGAATAAACAACAATATACTTCTCACTCTTATTCATACAAGTATATGAATATGTTTCCATCATCATCATCATCATCATCATCATCATCATCATAATCATCATCATCATCATCATCATCATTGCCAATTACAATGTATTTTGACCATTATGTAAATGGGCTTCTCTACAAGGAGGAACATTTCATTTCATATATATATGATTTTTCAAACCCTGATTTTAAGCACTTAGATATGTAGAGACTATCTATGAATATTTCTTATTACTTAATATAAATGTATAAAAAAAATTAATGATTTTTATTTCAAAAGGGTAATATGATTATTTTTATTTAATATCACAACCAAATACAAATGATAAGGAAATATGATATTATTAATCTTATAAAATAATATAATATTCTTAAGCATAAGGACCCAATTCCATGCACTTGTAATTATAAAACCCAATAAATCTCATGTAGGTTATTCATCCCTAAAATATCATACAGATCTTGTGATGTTACAATTAGGATCTGATACTATAGTGTAAAACTAAAAAAATAATTTATCGCATAAGGTTCAATTAGATTAATCAAAGTAATATTTATTTATTTATCTAGTATTCTTTAATTTTTAAGTGAATTTATTATAATCTCTAATAAAATTATAACTTTCTTTCTCCCAAATTCTAAGTGTAAGTACATATATTAAAGTGAATTTCTGGGTTATTCATTAAATTTTTTTATAAAAATTTATTTCTCTTATTTAAAAATATCACTATTTCTAGAATAAATTATATTCAGTTAGATTATTTTTCAAATTTACAATTTTCACACATGTAAGTTAAGAAAAAATAATTAAAACATTGAGGGAACTAAAATTGGGACTCAATCACAAAACTGCACCAAGAAACTGATACAATGAATCCAACAAAGGTTAACAATAACACCCTTCTTCTCACACATTAATGACTAAGTGCTAAATGGAACTTATTTTTCCTTATCAAAGGTAGTGATTTAATAAAAATAATCAAAAATTTTATAAATATCAAGTCCCTTCAAGGATCAGGACATTAATCCTAATGCATAATGTCCACATTGATTTTAATATTTTAGAAATAACGATTTCATTTTTTTACTTGTCATTAAAAAATATGAAGTTATAATTCCTTTCCACAAAATAGATTTATTATATAAAAGCCATTATAAAAAATGCAAGGTTTATATCTTATTTAATTCAAAATGAACAAAAATATAAGTGAAGGAGAATTCAAGTTAATTTATCCTTCTTGTATCAACACAATTAAGGTACATGAATTTGAGTAATAATTGAATTACAACTTTCAAACACATAGCTTGTCCATTTCATTCTGTTATAAAGATAAATACAATTAACAAAATTCATAATATATTAAATCTATAAACCACACTTCATGTTCCTTTATTAAAAAAATTCATAGGATTGCCCACTAATTATATTTAATCATGAAGAAATTGGAGTGCTCACAATTAAATAAAATCAAAGAAATCAAAAGTATAAAGAAAGGAAACTTCCATTAGAGGTATGAATTGAATCCCACATTACACTTTTTGGGGCATTAATCCATGTAGTGTGGGGCTTTAGTATCCCCAAATATGTCTTACCATATATCATAATCATCAAAT
>JARHVA010006584.1:662500-685000 GCA_037957365.1 Torreya grandis | reverse complement strand
TAATTAATTGATTCACAATTGAAGGAAATGTTTTCAATTGATATATTGAAGGTATTCTAAGTAGCATTTTGTATGACCTATTACTAAGAACTATGTCAAATAAACATTCAACTTTATGTGGACTCAATTTTAAATATGAAATATTGTGTAACCAAATTATTACTTTTACATACCATATTTTTATAGCACATTTTTCTCTTATTAATAATTTATCTTACTTGTGTTATGGGTGAATTAATCGACCCGATTATGGATCTCGAGGATTCCATTATGATCTACGTGGGGTAGTTTCATCATGATTTTTGAGAGATTATTATTGTTCATTTTTATTATGTACCTTCACCCATAAAGTATTATTATTTGTAATTTTAGAGTCCCATTACCTACTTATTATCCTCTGACATTTATTTGCATGTTCATCCTTGAAATTATTAACATGGCCATTTATGTTTGGTTGGTATTTCCACTGGATGATATTATCAAGTTGGATGATGAAGTACTCTGTCTACTTATAATTTTTATAAATCACTAGTCAAGGTGATGATATTAGCTAGATTTGAGTAGTTGATTATTTTGGTTATATCCATATCCACTTAGACCCACATTTTCATTTATTATATGAAAAACATCCAACCCATTCAATGCAAGTACATATATTGACCTTAGTAAGATCAAGAGGAGTTAGGTCTTTGTACATTTCACTTGATGAAAACTCATTTTACAAGTTTATTTGAAGATATCAAGAATAAAGTATAAAGAAAAAAGTATACACATAGTCTTTCAAGTGTATAACTAAATACACTTAGATATTCTTCTTGTGATTTTAAGATTTGCTTGAAAAATCTATTAAAAAGTTCCACTTAAGCCAAATAAAATATTGATGTATCAATAAGTCCATGAAAGTTAGTTATCCAAAACTATATACTCTTTCCCCATTTACATTGGTTGATATATTATATTAGTATATTATTTTTCAGATTTCTTAAATTAACTTCTTCTTGTTAATTTACTATTTCCTTTGAATGTTTCCTTTTTTATTCACACCTCATACTTATCATACAATGAAACCCTTATAACCCTTAGATTACATACTTTTTTTTCCCTACCTAATGCCATTAAACTTCCTTTGATTACTTTAGAATTTAATTATCTTGAATATAGTTTATTGTGTGCTTGTTATTTTTTTTTGAAACTTATTATATGTTCCTTATAAATTCAATTGCACATGGACCTTGTCAATATCCATCTACCAATTTGTAGGAAAGTGTATTGTATGCATCCTCATTATATAGTGTTTTTCCATATTTCCATATATTTTAATCCTCCTCATATTTTATATCATATTTTTTCTAAATATATTATTATTAACCTGACACGAATATTAGCCCACTTCTATGTTAAGTGATATTCATGTTTTCTTTATCTAGATACCTAACTTTCAGAATTTTTAAAACATAACTTATATTTTAATTTTAGTTAATATGATATTTATCCTAAATATATTATTATTAACCTAACATGAATATTATCCCACTTCTATGTTAAGTGATATTCATGTTTTCTTTACCTGAATACCAAATTTTCACATTTTTTAAAACATACCTTATATTTGAATTTTAGTTTATCGAGAATGATAGCACTATGTCCATGAATAAGACTGATAAATAAAAAAATTATTTTACATATGGTTTTTTAGTGCTTCAAAGATCATATTACTAGTGATTATAGCACGTCCATAACCAATACCAACCAAAACAAAAAAAACATTCTCACCTACTCCATGGTTGCATGATACAAAGCTACCTTATGAGGAGTTTGATTCCGTCAATGAAATATAAGAATAAAATGATTACACTCTCTAAATTCAAGTATTACTCTAATAAAATTTCAAGCATATAAGAAAATCAAAAGAAGAATATGATGTTCTTATGGTTGTATCATTTATACATAATCCTAAGTTGGGATTCGCTCCAATATTTGGGATAATTAAATCCATTGCTTATTCTAATCCCTCTACATGTGGACATAAAAACATATCTATGAGTAAAACATAACAATAGTATGAATGGTGCTACATTTAGTGTTCTAAACCAAAAAACTCTCCAAAATTATAATTCAAAGTCTAACACTACACAACATTATTTAAAATAATATTGAATGTTTTTGATCTATTTATAATGTTATCAATGAGACATAAATAAATATATAATAAATACAATCACTAAAATTCATTGAACATAAACATGAATACAAAAAAGAATTATTAAAATAAAGATGGATTTTCCTTTCTTTTAATTATAATATATTTTTATTTTCTAAAATTTCCAATTTTAAAAGATATAATAGATTCTATTCTAGTAGGTTTTTTGCATTGATATTTTATTTTAGATTTTGAAATATATAAATCAAACATGTTTTAATAATGAGATTATAAAAAAAAATTGTAACTAACAAAGTTAATCTGATTGATAAAGTTATCCTCTAAATTCAATGTCAAGTGGACAAGCTCTGATTTGAGCTTCATCATCTACAAGTTCTCTAGGACATTGGAGGAATGTTTCTTGTGTAATCAATCATGAGACGCTTTATCTATTACCT
This sequence comes from Torreya grandis, assembly GCA_037957365.1. Classification (NCBI taxonomy): domain Eukaryota; kingdom Viridiplantae; phylum Streptophyta; class Pinopsida; order Cupressales; family Taxaceae; genus Torreya; species Torreya grandis. Next base: position 682,402 of record JARHVA010006584.1, on the reverse strand, counting down.
CACCACTCTCCTCCTGGGGGTCCAAGGGGGAGGTGATAACACTCTCACATCTAGAGGTGTCAAAACTAGAGGAGTTCCTATCCTCACTCTCACTAGTCATCTCCTCTAAGAAGATCTGACAGAGGTAGAGATAGTGGTGGTGGTGGGGGTGGAGATCCCCTCTATAGGGAAAGTTATTGCATTTGAATCTAGCCATCTCTCCCTCTTGAAAGGATTAAATGATGTAGAATGATGCTCACACTAACCAATAAGCTAATGGTTAGGATCCACCCCTATGGCCCTCTTCCTCCACGTCCTCCTCCATCCACCATGTTTGAAGCTAATGCTTATTTTATTTATTGATATTGATATTGTTCTATTATCTTTTTTGAATGAAATGAAATTGAGTTATTCTAACTATGATTATTATAATTTTGTTTTGTATTTTAATATTTGAGGTGTGACTTTTCTACCCATTTTTTGTATGACTAATGTTTTACTATTAATTTTTATTTAAAATTAATAAATAAATGATTTTCAATTAAAAAAACATCGCCAATTTTATTCCTAAGATGATATATCTCTTTACAAGTACCTAATTTTAAGTCATATGAGGTATCTAAAACAAATATTTTATATTTTATGCACATGTATGACTTAAAGTATGACTTTAGGAGGTATTTTGACATGTGAAGTATGATTTAGTTGCTTTACAATATCCCTTCATATTTTTAAAAGCATTCAAAAGATGATAAAATATTTGATTCTAATATAAAAATTAATGTACATTGCATGTTAATTAAAAATCCACAATTTTTAAATGTTTTAATTCTATAATCTAATGGTGATGTTTTGTGCAAGTTATGTCAAAAGAAACATATATTTATTTTTCATACTTTTATTTTGTAAGTGTTTTTTTTTTCCATTTTTGGAGTATATTCCCATTTTATGTGTAGGATTGGGAAATCCTTAAAGCATGATGATTAAATGTACCAATTATCTCTGTTACCTTAGAATGATCACAAATTGACCACCTTTTCTCTCAACTAGCAAGACAAATAAATAGATGAATTCCCTTGTGGGATTCCTTGGCATATGGTTTTTGTTGGCCATCCCCACTCTCAAGATGTTTTTACTTTGTAGAATCATTCCCAAGATGATGTGAAGTGGTTTCATCATGGGGTTGAATTTTATTGAGAGATCTAATTTCCATAGGCCTTGAGATCTTGGTATGCTACTACTTGAAAACATCTAGGTCCATCCCCAAAACTGCCAACTACATCGAGCCCCAAGATCCTAGTTGCTGCCACTTGGTAGCATCTAGGCCCATCCACATGATGTTTTAAAGCAGTACCATCACTCTAACCCAAGAGAGCTAATTGACCCAGGCCTCAAGAGGCGATGTTGCTTCCACATGGTAGCATCTGGGGTTATCCCTGAGAAGCTTCCAAGTGGGAGCATCGTGAGGTTGAGAGAGTTGGGTAGAAGCTTAGGGCAGAAAGAAAACATTTGAAATATTCCAAAAAATATGGATGACACATTTTTCATGAAGACTTTTAATTTTAATAATAATAGTTATTGGTGCAAATCATGCCTAAGTATAGTGTGGAAATTATTTTTCATCAACCACATCAAACTATATTTTATCACCCTGATAGATGCTTGGGATAAATAATCATAAATGATTGAAGTGTTATGATTCCATGTTTGACTAATCACCACATTAGGGCATTGGTCATTTAAACATCAAATAACTATGAGTTGGGCATGGAAACTGATGTTGGAAACTGTTAAACATATACAAAACCATGACATGAACCAAATAGTAACAAAGTCTATATATAGGAAGAAGTTATTCTATTATTTATAAATCCTTGATTAGAAACTAAGATTTTACATTACGTATATAGGTTCGGTAATATTTTAGTGGGATTAAATGTATGCTGATATGGGTTGAAATAAGGTAATTGTCATATGCATGTGTGTAATTGAGATTCATTAATCAAACTAGCATTATATTATCCTTATCGACCCTTCACGATAGAAAACTTCCAATAAAAGAACATACCACCTTGAAATTTGTGTACCCCTTTTTGATTGATGAAAGTCATGTAAATATAATAGCTACCTTAAATCCATATAATTTTATAAATGCATAAACATCAGTGTAGAGTCCAAAGAGCACAAATGCAATCTACCATGAAATATGGATGAAACATTTCACATGAAGATTTAGAATTAGAATGTTGATGATTATTAGCACATATCATGCCTAATCACAATATGTAAACAATTTTTTGTCAACCAAATCACACCATACTTGATCATCTTGATGGATGGCTGGGAAAAATAATCACAAATGTTTAGATCATTTACAAATTCAATCTTGATATGATCTTGGTTTCTTCTATTTTTTCCACCCTCATTGTAATGAAAACAATTTCTCCTTTGCAATCATCAAGACAAAACTTGATCACCCATAATTAGATTGACCCCAACATGTTGGGATCTTCAACCAAACAATATAGGTTTCAATTGATCAAAACCAAGGGACTTTTAGTTTTTACATAAAGATTGGACGAAGACATTATCTCTTTCCATAAAGAATGCAAGCTATTATACACTAAAGCATTGCATGGCGATTCAAATCCCAATTTTATATATATATATATATATATATATATATATATATAGTTAATACTTTTTATTATATAAAGATTATATAAATACCATATAATATATATTATAATATTTTTGTGTATTGATAATGAATTATATAATATATATTATAAAATATATATAAATATCATACACATACACATATACATATTATATAATATATATTAAAACATAGATTTAAATATAATATTTGAGGAATTAACCTATCATGACGCACATTGATAAAAAAAATTAAGGAATAAATAAGGGATAAATAAAAAATTAGGAAAAATTAATGTAAAGCTGATTGAATAACGAAACTTATTTATCAACCAATAATAATAAATGGTGTGTTATATAGTGAGGAGACTAAGGACACATATTTTATGCATGAAGGTAATTTAATGTGCCATGTCAATGGAAGTCGTAGCTAGTGTAGATTTCCAAGAGTCACAACAAAAGAGGAAGTTGAGAAGACTCTGTTTTGAAGTTTATAGCATAGAAAGTAAAGTTGTGTCTGATTTGATATTGTAGCAATGTAAACAAGAATAAATAGTAGGAAAAGCATAAAATATGGCATGTATCATTCATGGTTAAATAGGAAACAACTTTAAATTTCAGGAGCGACTTGAAGAAGGTGAATATATTTTTTACCGATTTCATGCTCACGTTCTTGATGATTTCTATGAAATGTGGATGGGTATATCAATTGGGTCACTTTGTATTTACTGTCAGAATATTTAATAAATATTTTTTAATCACAAGGAGGATATAATCTAAAACGTTTAATGTTGATGTTGTACCTATTTTCTTGTGGCATTGTAGTTGAGGCATGTAGGTTAGGAGTAATTGGGGCATAAAGGATATCAAGAATTGGAACACAGTAATGGAGAGGCTTGTAAGGAGTAGCTTGGGAATGCAGGGTACCATGAGATATGAAATATAGGAGGAGATACCCACAAACAATAGTTGAGGCATGCAAACTATTTGAACAGATTTTCACTATAAACTACACGGTGCAGTCCACTCTGCATGTCAAAAATAGAAAATGATTTACTGTATCAATAAATTACCCAAAATAAAATTGTTTTCTCATTAAAATTTTTATTTTATGTTCATCATACCTTTTCACCTTCAATTTCATCTTGGTGATCTGATTTTCAGTGAAAGAGTGCACAACCTCTAACCCAACATATCTTCACCTGCTCTCATAATAAATGTTGAGTTGCTTAGGTAGACACATATTGTAGTCTGATGAAAGGCAATCGAGCATATTCAAAGGATACCTTCCCCAATTTTAAGAGCATTGGAACATTTTTGTTTTCAACTATCTGTTATGTTTCAATTCCTTATGTTATCTATCTATTATTCTAATATATACAATATTTTAGTAGATGATCTTGTACTGTACAGCTTGGAACACCCAATTATTGACAAAGCTTATGTATAAGGTGATGGAAAAGTGTGGGGATGGGTGGTGATACCACTTCCCTCTCTGTACACATAAAAATAAAAATATTTATGTTATTTTTTTGGGTCTCACAATGTGTATGAAAATAGACTGTCCACAAAAACAACAAAAGGCAATGCAAGTTTGCCTACTGGTTTGTTTAATATAAGTATATGTTTGCTATTGTTGTTGTTAATGTATGGGCAATGGCTTAGCCTTCAGGTCCTCCAAATCATTAAAATATGTTACTCATTAAAATTTCATGTGCAGATATTCATGGCATTTAGGCATGGATCATAAAGGTTAGGTGGGTAGGGCAACTAACTCTTTTACCTGTTCTCAAGTTGGGCTATGTCATATGACCATTTATTAGAAATTAAATATCTTATAAGTCTATCTTTTCATCTTTGTTGTATAAATTAATAAAATTATATATATATATATATATAATTTAAATCGATACTTTACATAGTATTGGGAAGGTGATAGGCCAACTCATATATGCTGCTTTTAGGCTTCAATGTGATGTTCAAAGCATTAAACAGTGAATTTTGATGCATTAAATAGTATTGGGAAGGTGATAGGCTAGCTCATATATGTTGCTTTGAGGCTTCAATGCGATGTTCAAAGTGCTGAACAATGAATTTGTTTCTATATTACATAGTGGAGTTAGTGATATGTTTACCTGCCATGTACTCATGCATGTTGTCAGAAAATGGAGGCTTATTTGTGCACATGCGAGTCACTAATTTAGGAGGAAAACATTAACATTTATGATCTTGTGTGAGATATTACCTATGCTAAAATGGATCTCAACTATTTTGATATGACGAGAATGGAATCAAAAATATACAAGGAAAAATCTAAGGTCTATCTCCCTAGTATAAACACCTTCATTATAATTTATTCATTGATAAATGATAACAAAAAGTACATTGGATTTTTATTGAAAATGAAAAAGTTATTAATTATAATATATATTTTTTAAATCTAATATTAATTAATGTAATTATTTTCTTACTAATTAATATTATATTAAGTTTTTAATAAAATAAAAGATTGATTAATTGTGATATGTTTTCGTCAAAATCTAATATTATTTATTGTAATAATTTTTATTACTTATTAATGTTATATTTTTATTATTTCTATAACACATTTAATTTATAGAATGTTTAACATATCTGTTTATTTATTTTTCGTAAAACTATTAATCATATAATTTGGATCACCTTTTCACATAGTTTTTATGTATTAGTTTTCCTTTCAATTGTTAAATACAAATTGCATACAATCTTAATTACTATCATAATTATTATATATTTTAACATTTATATTTTATTTTTTTTATTTTTTCCAAAATATTTAACTTAATTGTTATTTATAGTGGATATTGAATCTAATAATGTTTCTAATATACAAAATTATGTATGAAATATGCATAATAGATATTATCTTCCCCCATGTATATCTAATATGTTTCTCAACATCTAATATGTTGCTCAACATTATATGATTATATTTTGACATGAAATGATATTATATCAGTGTTTGGGGTTGTATTAATATATGAAAAATTAATATACTTCTCCACACGTTTCCTTTCTTTCTCCACATATAGTGCGCACTTACTTTATAAGTAGGTCTAAAGGTGGGAATATCGGGTGACACTTTATCCAATTTTATTATAAGTTTTGATGATTGATTACAATAAAGGGATAAATGTACATGGGTTGTGCATCTCCTTGGGATGGAATCCCTTAGGATATGGAACTTATGTAGAAAATAGAGGTTCAAATTTCAACGAGTATGATAATAGATAATATTTTAATGGAGAGATTTTTTAAAAAGTATTTAGACATTATTTAAATTTTATGGGTTAAAATGAGACAAAATGTGGGGTTGGATAATTTTTATAAATATAAATATATAGATAAATATGTTAAAGATGGTAACATTGCGATAAAATATTAGAGAAAATGGTTTTATGCCAAATTTAAGTGTTTAATCATACACATTATTTTTGGAGAAAATATAATAACATAAAATTTATTTTAAATCTTGTCTTGAATATTTTCATTAATTTTTCACTATTTTTAATTGCATTTGGCTCTTCAATTTAATAAAATTGTTTTTTAGACCTATTTAATAATGCATTGTCCTTTTAAATAGTTACCACCTATTGTTCATTCTCAAATATAATGTATTCATTCATAATTGAAAGAGTTGTTTTCAATTGGTGTTTTAGTGGTCTACTAGGTGGTATGTTATATCACCCATTATTAATTACTATTCCATATAAGGTTTCAACCTTCTTTAAACTCAATTTCAAATTTTAAATTTTGTGTAACCAAATTATCATTTTCCCATACCATTTATATACACCTCATTTTTTTCTTATTAAGAATTTATCTTGTTGGACTTATGGGTGAATCAGTATACCTAAGTGTAATATTTAAAAAGTCCATCATTATCTATGTGGGGTATATTCATGGTGATTTGTGAGAAATTTTATGATGATCATAAGTTATATGCACCTTCATCTTGCTATAAAATATTCTTATTTTTCATTTGAGAGTCTCATTCCAACGTTTATTCTTTAATAATATCTTCTTGCATGTTCATCCTTGACACTAGGGGTTAAATTTGATGGTCACCCTTACCCGTCAAGAAAATTTTTTGTCACAGTTTTTAAGATAATGTCACCTTGCACATGACGTTCATTTCTCATTTTTAACTTTCATAATTTTTATATAAATATGAAAATATTTATTTTTATATAATAAAATGATATAAAAATAAAGATATTATTAATATAAATGAAATCATATTCTATTAGATGTGTGTAAATATATCTATAAAATGCTATGCCTTATCATAATATTTTCTATGTATTTAAATTATAGTTGAGTAGACTATCGAGATTCTGGAATGTATAGGAAGAGCCACCTATTTTCTCGCTAATGTAGTTCATTTGGGAAACATTTTCACATGCAAATGTTTTTGAATTGGGTAAAGTGTTCAATTCTACACCAAACAATGGTAGAGATGCACCCAGAACAATAATGCCTTCAACCATTAACACAAATCCCTATTCTTGTTTCTTCCCTAAATTGTACATGTTTGGGGGTAAAGAAAAGCCAAGACACCACTTTTAATTGGTTAGAAGGCTTTATTGAAAACACCACAACAAGCTAGAAAATAAATAAGCAACCATTCAACTATGAAATACCCTATAAGATGACAATCAACATAATAATATTAAAATATTATAAATTCAACCTACAAATTTATAGTTTTTGTAGGAAGATCTTTTAAAATGAAATAGCAAAGACACACAATTCATCACATTACACACTGTAACCTTTTAAAAAAGGCATCTAATAGGAGTGTACCCATAAAAGAAGTGGAAACAAATCCATGTTATATACCCAAAAAAAAATCGGATCACAAATGTTTCAGTAAGCAATCACAAACCCTATGTTAACCATCTCAACACAAGATTTGAGTTCAAATGATAGTGTATGCCTTATTCATAAAGGTAAAAGTTAGGAGTTATTGTTTTTGAAACTCAAATTCATGACTATTATAAGATAATGCAACAACCTTAAAAGAGATTCACATAAATATTTATGGTAGAGGCAAGTGATGTGACAAAAATAAACCCTTTGCAGTACAGGTAAATATTGTTCTCAAAATAAACTCTTATTTGTTCTAAACTCTTAAATGAAAAAAAATAAAAACATTTGAAAGGGTAAAAAAACACTGAAGAATGAAAAATAAAGGGAAAAGCACTGCCCTGAGTTGGAGTCGGATGATCAACCAAAGCAAGATGTAAATCTCACAGAGTGCAAAATTGAAAGCATCGCTCCTCTTCTCCATCTTTGAGTGCGAAGAAAAAACACTGGGTGAGCAGTGCAAAGGAAAATGATTCTTCATTGCTCATTGCACTGAGATCCATCTCCTCCACTAGTTTATAAACTTAGAGAGTCACCCTTTTTTCAAGATTTTTGAGAAAAAAATTAACCAAAAACAATTCAAAAAATTTGAACTTTGCAGCCACATAATATGAAGGAGGTTTCGTGAAGTGGAACGACTGCAGAGTCTTGTTAGAGTTCACTTTTGGAACCTTTGTTCCATCTCCTATATTAATGGTAGTTACACTTGAACAATATAAAATTTGAATTTCATGAAGTCATGGAAAATATGGCCTTTAATTATTCTCACTAATGTCAATGACTAAATGAATCAGCAATCCTCAATTTATTTCTAATCCTCAATGGCAGCCAAGTTGCTAAGAAATGTGAATGTTTGAATATTTATTATTGTTAGTTTCTTTCGAGTCTATGTTTTGACAATGATTCCACTTTACCTTAATGTCACGCGTGGGTAATGTTGGCTAGTCTCCTATTTTATCTTATTGTGCCTCTAAATTTGGGGTCCGAACACCATCACATCTTATTTATGCATTTGGTCATGTCAGACTGTGACTATGAGTTGTGACATGTCCACTTCCCAGTCCTAGACTCTGACTAGTCTGAGTCCCCCACTCCTATTAATAATTTTAAAATGGTCAATTTTTTATTTTAAATGTCAATTTGACAGGCAGTCTATGTTTTCATCCGTCATTTGATACGGTTAAAAATATAATGTGACTGTATTTTACATGTAAAAACTTCAAAAATGTTTAAATATCCACCAAATTTAACCCCTACTTGACAATATCAACTTATTCAATAATGGTTTTATATGATTTCACTTGGATGAAATTATTATTTGGGATGATGAAGTATGTTATCTGCTGATAATTTTTATACTTCATCAGTCATGTTAATGATTTGTACTATGTTTTAGTAGTCACTTTTGATCCATATTTATATGAATCCTATTTTTTTTTATCATAATAAATACATCAAATCCACTTAGATCATACACACAAATCCCCCTGATTAAGAAGAATAATAATTAGGGATTCACATATTTCCTTTCATAAAGATTTATTTGAAAAATATTTTTGTAGTTTTCTAAAAGAGAATATGAACCAAAAAGATGTATGTAGTCTTTGCATTCCTACAACTAAAGATACATATTATTATCTCAAATTTTATATTCACCAAAACAATCTCTCAAAAACATCTATTTGAGCCAAATGAAAGACTGATACACTGAATAGTAAATTAAAAATCTCTAACTCTATACTCTTTATTTATTTATAATAATAACTTAAAAGCATAAGTTATTATAATAAAAGTGAAATATAATATATCAACACAAATAAATTATATTTACACTTCATGTTTCTCATGGAAGGACAACCTTAAAACTCTTAGATTAGGCATTATTTGGATAATTTATAATCCCATTAATTTATTGGTCTTAGGTAGTTGGGTAAATAGGTGAAAAAAATGACCACTATATATCACACACAATAAAAACATAATTGGTTAAATGGGAAAAAAAAAATTACTTTATATTCCACACAGTTTCAACACCACAATGGGTTTTCTAAGGGGATATAGGCCTTTCTTCTTACATTGAAACATGTAATTTGTCAAATCTACTATTTTCACTTCCCATATCTAAAATTTGCCTCTAAATTATGCCCAAGTTGAGTTTTAAATTAAAATGGCTAGTAGAGTATGTAGATTTGGATATTTAATTAGGAAGGGGGTGCTTGTGTTTTTTATCCCTTCATTACAAGACACATACCCTTTATTTGTTTTAGTTCCATATCTTCCCAAGTTATGCATAGGTGATGAGAATATAATATTTAAACTTATTTCAACCTTCCCTTCGATTCAAATATCAATGGACCCTCTCATTTGACCAATGAAAATAAGAAAGGTTGTTTCATGAATATTCCAAATTTTATCACATAAAAATCCAAAACATATTAGGTAAGGAAAGGTTCCCTCAATGTTTAATTTTTCTAGGTAATGCATGCTTAATGTCATGTATGAAGACATAACAATAAGGAATCCATATAATTTAATTTTAATGATGAGATCAAAAGGCACATACATTAATAAGGAGGCAAACACACACATACACACACACACATTGAGATATACATGCATTTGAGAGTTATATTAAAAAATAATTATTTGGGATGGTTAGTTAGACATTTCTTGTTCAATTCATAATTCACACAATCTATTTGTCACCTTCAAACTATTTTTATGAGTTAAAATCATCATCATCATCATCATCATCATCATCATGTTTAGGGCTATTTACCTCCTATCACAATCACATTGCACACTTATATATTATCTACGTCTTTGAGCACATAGAGTCTTATCATTTATTCAAAAATGTGCATTCCATGGTAGTAGTAATAAGTTTCATACATGGATGGTGTTATAACCAATCACACACAAAGTGAATATCCAATATGTAACTAAATAGAACATAAGAAAGATAAATAGATCAAATAAGAAAAACTACAATTATATGTACTAACCACCTTACCATGATATCTACAAAAATCCATATTGAACTAAAGGGGTTAGTTGTAATAGTAATTTTCCACCTATCATCTAAATATAAAAAATCACTCTCATTACTACATCCTAACAAGTGAGACATGAAGCACTACTCAAAGTTGGATCATCTTCTAGTAGAGCTAACATATGTTCTACTCAATTATCCATATGTTAATAATAATTAATATACAGAATATAGCTCATAGTATGAAATGTCTATAGTGGAAATAACATCTATTTTACCTAAGAATCCATTTTTTTTTCATAAGTAGAATAGGAAATACAACTCATAATATGACAAACCTTACTAGGAATTGCATCTACTCCAACAAAGATTCAACTCACTTTTAGGATGTAAAATAAGAAATAAAACTCATAGTAAGACATGCCCATACAAGAGTTAACATTTATTTATCCAGGGAATCCATTCATTATCAAAGGGAAACTTATCAAAAAGAAAATCCCATCTATAGGGAAAAAGATTCATGTCTAGAATATAGATAATATGTATATTTATTTTTGTGAAGGATGTTTGAGGAGAGTTAGAATTGGATCACATGACCCCCTTCCTTTATCTAACTCCTGTGAGAACCAACAAAACTCACATGGTGTTAATTTATTCATAGGCATCATGTTATTACACCCTTTACAATAAATGTACACATGTTGTTAGAGTAACAACCAATAACTTATGTGAGTGTGACTATATCACCTACCATTAAAATCAAAATGAATCATTCATAGTAAACTCAACAAATGAATACATTTTGGTTAAATAGCATCATATCACAATCACATGCTTTCATGTCCATTTAGTATTATGTCTCGATCATATTACAGTAATGTGTGTTTGTGTGTGTGTTGGGGGAGGGTGGGGGGGGGGGGGGGGCGGGGGCGGTGGGTGGGTGGGTGAGGGGGGGGGGAGTGGGGGGAAGAACACAACACATAATATGCTTAAGCAATGATGTAACCATACAACCAAGAAAATTTCTTGTAGCAATATAATAAAATGAATATATTTATTATGTATATTTAAAGGAATAATATAACCACCTATAAATGATATAAAATAATATAAATATCATATTAAAGTCACCTAGATGCATATCAAAAAACAAAACAAAACTAGCCATCCCATATTGGTTGACCATAATTCCAAAGATTATAATAGAATCAACTCATCTCAACTATATCAAAATGTTGTAACTGAGAGTATCACATTTAAATACATGAGAGGATATTATTAGGTATCTAACCTAATACTAAATACATCTAAAACAAAATTTATGAGGACACATAAAATAGGGCATGCCATCATTATAATTCTTAGATTAGATACCATTGAGATAATTCCTAATTCCAATAACTTTTATTTGATTACATTGGTTTAGAAGTTTTACATAAAAGGTCTAGTTAGTCTAGAGCTCATTAATTACTTTTATACATTTTTAATATATTCATTAAAACCTTCATTGAACATGGCCATTGACTATATCCACGTATCACTTTTTGGATTGATGTATTACATCTAATTTGAATCTAGTATAGTTTTATAGATTTTCATATAATTATATGATGATTATATTATTTTACTACATAATTTTTTTTTGAATCGACATGAGTCTCATCCCATCGCTATGTTGGGCGATGTTGATGTTTTATTTTCATAAATTTTAGCTTTCGAAGTTCGTCAAACATACTTTATTTCCAAAAATTTTTTTCCCATTCACATAATGGATTTTTTCAATAACACAAAAGTCAAAGTCAACCAATTTTTATCTTTTTTTCAAGGATTCAATAACAGCAATGATGCCACTATGTTCATGATTAACACCAATAAATTTGAATCTCTTTTCACTTATGGTTTATATTTCTCCAAATGGAATCTTACGAATGAATATAACAAAGGCATGGATAATACCAATAGAATAAATATTCCTGCCAACATCCTAGTTGCCACAAGATTTAGAGACATAAATATAGGATATTGGGAATCATATTCCATCAACAGACTATAATAATATAAAGAATACACTCTCTAAATTCAATGTTTATTATAACAAAATTCTAAACCTGTAGTAACATCATAATAAGTCGTCAATGTTGTTATGGTTGCATTTTTTTGAAGGATTATTAGTTGGGATTATCTTAATGATTTGAGGAAATTCAATCCATTACTTCCTCTAATCCCTCTTATTATGCACTTCACAACATATCAATGAGTTTTGTTGGTTCTACGTTCAGTGCCCCAAATGAAGAAAATGTCTAAAATTATAATCCAACATCTAATGTTACACAATATTATTCAAAATTACTATTTAGTGTTTTAAATATTCTTATAATTATGAGTAAAATTTCACTAAATATTTAATAAATATAATCTTAAAAAAAATTAAAAGTAAATATGAGAAAAGAAACAAAACTATTTTTAGATAAAGATTGATTTTATTAGGAAATTTATCTTTTACATTGTGTACATTGTGTATTTATCGAGAGGTAAATATTAATAGTGTGTTTAGTAGTTATATTTGGTAGTAATATTATTATAAACAATATTACAAATATAGGTTTGAATATATTACATTTTTGAGATATATTGTTATACATTATAACAATATATCATAAATAGAGTTTGTATAATCTTGAGAGATTTTGGGAGATAAATTAATGGAGAAAATATAGGAATGAGATTATTATAAATATGTAAATCTTGTATTGTTTATTATTCAATCATAGAGGTTTAGAAATAATATATTATAAATATTTATGAATTTTTTTGTGTTTGGCTCTTTGGTATTTCCGTGTCTATCTATTGAGAACTTATCATCTTTTATTAGAGCAATGTTAATTTTCCCCTAAATATGGTGTCTTGAGATATTTTATAGATGATAGTCATTTAAAGATTTATTTCATAGTGTATCAATGACAAATATTTGCATATTGGGAGTATTTTTGTTAACCAGTGTACAACTTGTCATCACCCTAGTTTTCTATGCATACATCAATTACATCCTCATCTTTTCTCAGCTTTCAAAATTCATTAGAAAATGGAGATAGTTGTGTATTATTAGAAATTGATGGTTGCTATATTGACATCAAATCCAATTGCTATATAATGTCGTGGCTTATTCAATGTTGTAATCTGAGCATGAAGATTACATTGAATATAGTTTATGTTTTTATTAATAGTGATTTCTTTGATCATGTCCATTTCCATTTAAAACCAGTTGCTTCATCCTTGGAATTTGAAGCACCTGGTTGTATTTGTATTGGCAATCCATTCAAGAAAATAAAGGACAAGTTGATCCATAACCTATTTATTCCATGCCATTTATGAGATATTGACTAACCTTCACCTTCAATGACATGTCAATATTGATGAAGTTTTGTTGTTTCTAGATTTATCTTGCTTAACACACAACATGCAACACAAAGTCAAATCATTTTTTTGGTGATCAATGCAGCCACTCACCACAGGCACACCTGTCATGTAAGCCCTAAGATTTCCAATTCCTTATGTTTCTTAGGCTTTAATTGTTATGTATATTATGGTTTTGTCTCATTTTTCACATTGAATCTTTAGTTTTTTTAATTAAAAATTAATTTTATATGCAATCAAAGTCAGTTTTGTGATAAAATTCATAATTCTTAACTATATTTTTTTAGTTAAGTCATTTTATTTAAAATTTTAGTGAAGTCTTTTAATTTTGTGAATTGTTTATGAGTATTAGTCAGTATCTTATTCTTGGGTCCTAAAAATTCAAAAAGTTGTTAGATTTAAATATTAAAGAAAAGATATTCATAATGATTAATGTTAATAGTATGTCATTAGGTGTTATTATTAATTTATATGCATTAGTATGTATTTTAGGTCTTAGGTGTCAATATTGATGTTTAGATTTAGGTTAATTGTCAAGATTTGTATGTAATTTTTTGTAAAGTGTCTTGTAATATTATCAAAATGTCAACAATGAGTCAAGATTCATTTTTTACATTAATTCTTTTTGTCAAATGTCCTATGTCATATAGAGTCAAAAAATGTAAGAAAATATTGTCTTGCAGATGTATTATTGCTTATACATGACTTTTATATTATGGGGTGGATTTCCCTGAAAAAAATCATGCATCTAAGCTCCATCGACACATATTGATGCCATCATCTGACTAAGCAGTATCCCATACTGGAGGCTAGAAGATACATAGTGGTTGGACATTTTTAAAAGCCTCTCATTGGTTGCCAATGATGGGGCTATACCAATGATGTGGTGACATTTTGTGTGGTGTATTTTTTTACTTTATATTGTGTGTTTTCAAAATAATAATAGAAGTATATGCCTCTTAAAATATTATATTATGTATGTAATTCCAAACATGATTTTTTGAGGTGAAAACATTGTGAAGGTATAGAAATCACAAATGTAAGTCAGTTCATGGATCTTGAAAGAGTTTACAATAAAGATTCAAAAAACCACAAGATGTGAACAATGTTTTGGCAATAGTTAGAAAATAAACTACTACAAAGATTCCATGACTACCTTACCTCTTTATGAAGACCCTAATGACACGTATATTGTATTCATGTAAATCAAATATGGTATGTGTTCCTTCCAATATATGGTTATCTGGAGCAAGAGTGCATCATTCGTATGGAGACCTTAATTGTATATGATGGCATATTATTATGTTCATATCAATTATTGGAGGTAGATGGTGTTCCTATTCATGTCAAGGTTTGTAGTAAACTTTTAAAACCATGGGAGGAGTGTGCCTTCTCTTTATATCAAGGTCATGAGCCAAATAGGGCATGCTATAAGGGATAAGCAAACTATAGATAAGAGTGTGAATATTTTTGCACCGTGTAAAAGCTATGGGGAGGGTGGATGTTAAGAAATATAGCATTTACATTGTGTATTTACCAAGAGGTAAATATTAATAGGTTTTTTGGTAGTTATATGTGGTAGTAATATTGTTATAAATAATATTACAAATATGGGTTTGGATATATTATATTGTTGAGATATACTGTTATAGGTTATAACAATATATCATAAATATAGTTTGTATAATCATGAGAGATTTTGGGAGAGAAATTAATGGAGAGAATATAGGAATGGAATTTGCATAAATATGAAACTCTTGTATTATTTATTATTCAATCATAAAGTGTACAAAAATAATATATTATCAATGTTTAAGAAATTTCCTATACTCAACTCTCTGATCTTTCTGTGTTTAAATATGAAAAACTGAACCAAACTTATCAAATTCTTCATTCCTTTAACTATATTGTATTAAAATTTTTATTAAATCTCCAATTTTATTAGTAAGGTGGTAACTCTCTTTACGATTATCCAGATTTATATCGCAAGAGACATCTAAAACACTTTTTTATATTGGGTGTAACAAATTTGTAAATTTAGCATACAAGTAGGACATGAAACATAATTTGAGGTTGTATTTTGACATGCAAAGTATGATTTCCTTGAATTATAATCCCCATAGGTGAATTATAACACTTTGAAATGAGCATAAAAATTTGTTCCCAATGCAAAATTTGAGGTACATTACGTCTAACTTGAAATTCCAAAAAATTCATATGTTTTGATATCCTAATTTATTATTAGTGTGTCATGATAATGATAATTAAATCATTGATATAAAATAATGAAAAATTATTTGAGTTGTTTTATAACATGAAAAAATAATTCAAACATATTTTCCTCATAATCTACTATTGATTTTTTTTTCATTTATTTATTCCTTGTATAAGGAAATCAAAGTGACACAGATTTTATACATTTTTAAATGGTTTTCCATTAGAATTTATGTTTTAAATCACCTTGTGAAAATTTTCCCTTCAATATGTAGATACAAGTTATTTAAATTCAAAACTATTGTACTATTTATTTAATGTTTTTTACTTATTCACTTTTTCCCTAAATAATTGATGTTTTATTTTCCTATTTTATTAGCCTTCACAGTTTATCAAATATACTTTATTTTCATAATTTATTTTCCAAATCATATAATGGAATTTTTCCATAAAACCAAAGTCAAAATCAACCAAGGTTTATCTTCTTTTCAAGGATTCAATAGCAACAATAATACCACTATGTTCATGATTAACACTAATAGATCCAAAACTACCTTTCACTTATGGTTTTTATTTCTCTGAATATAAGATTACAAATGAATATAACATTTCCATGAACAATACTAAGAAAAAAAATCATTCGCTCTAACCCCATGGTTGCCCCAAGATTTAGAGGTAGAAAGCTAGGCTACTGGAACCATATTCCATCAATGAACTAGATTAATAAAATGAATACTCTCTCTCTCTAAATGCAATATTTCTTAAAATAAAATTCCAAACATCTTGTAAAATCAGAAAAAGTCAATATTGTTATGGTTACATATTTTCTTAAGGCTCCGTAGTTGAGATTATCCTAATGATTTGGGGCAATTCAATCTATTGATTCCTCTAATCGCTCTTCCTCTATACTTCACAACATAGCTATGAGTATAACTATTGCTACATTCAGTGCCCCAAATGAAATATTATCCAAAATTATAAACCAAAATCTAATGTTACACAAGATTATTAGAAAATACTATTTCAAGTTTTCAATCTTTTTATAATTACATCGACTAAAATTATATTAAATATATAATAAATATGATCTTAAAAATAAATAAAAAGTAAATATGGGAAAAGAAATAAAACTATTTTAAAGATAAATATTGATTCTCCTTTCCTTTAATTATACTGGCTTTCAATTTTATAAAATCTACAATTTTATTAGTAAGAGGGTACCTTTCTTTGTGATTATCCAAATTTATATCACAAGGAATATAAAACACATATTTATAATACGCCTAAGACATCTTTTAATTTTTCGTACAAGTAGGATATGAATCATGATTTATGGAGGCATTTTGACATGCAAAGTATGATTTACTTGCAATAGAATTTGAAAAGACAATTTTTAACACTTTGAAATGATTATAAAGAATGTGATTTCAATGTAAAAGTTTATGTAGATTAAGTTTAAATTGAAAATCCATAAAATTTATATATTCAAAGATCCTATTTGATTACTACTTTATCGTGATAATGATAATTGCGTCATTGATAAAAGATAACAATATTTTTTTTAATTTTTTTAAAATTTTTTTTTTGGTTTTTTATAACATGATAAAATGACAAATTCTAACATATTTACCTTATAATATAGTATTGATATTTTTTTTAATTACACATCAAAGTTCTAAAACATTTATGTGTTTTTAATCGGTTTTCTATCCGACTATATGATCTAGATCACCTTGTGAAAAAAATCATTATATTAACTTTTGAGGGTTTCCCCTTAATATCTAGATACATGTTAGACAAATTCAAAAATACTGTGATATTAGTTTAATTTTTTAAATCTTTAAAATTCGTTTGGTCACTTCTTTTCTTAAATATTTGACTTAATTTCCATTTATAGTGGATATGGACAATAATTGAGTTTTTACCTGCTCTGAAATTCCTCAAGTATTAGCCATAATTTACGAAACTCCTCATATTCATTAGAGTTTTAGTTTTTTTTAGTTTGGGTTTGTTTTTTCTTTCCCTCCTCTTCTTCTTCTTCGAGGGATTTGACAAGTTGAGAATGATCCCACTCTATGTATGATAAATATTAAATACTCCTCCATCACATAGATTGAATATGATTTAATTTATTTTTTTGGATTTGACAAGTTGATAATGATCTCACATTATGTATAATAAATATTCAACACTCCTCCATCCACATAGATTGAATATGCTTTAATTTTAATTTGAAATCTTACATTTCTTCTCTTTCTGAAACATCATATTGTCCTTCGAAACATAAGATAATTACCTAATATACATTATGCATTCCCAAGATGAACACCAAAATATAATCAAAATATAAAACTAAAATGGAATGTATGCATAATCTCATTATGTCATTGATTAATTATATAAATGGAATTGGAAGGACCAACTCAAAAATTTAAAAACCATTCATCTTCCCTGATTCTTTTAATTTATTTTGTTCATTAGTCATATAAAACATATAAAAAATAATTAAACATGTCCCAAAACGAAAGGATAAAAACTAAAATAATACACAATACTAGCCAAATATTTAGCAAGCCAAGAAGACAAAAATACACTAGGTATAACAGATCACATTAAGTCATTATTAAAAGTTTAAAGCTAAGCACTCAAATATTTTGAGATAGAGATTACCTTCAGAAACAAAATTTGTTGAAATCGTAGAGGATCACCAATTCTCAACAAGATTCTAGTGTTGTAACAAATGCAAAGATCAATCATGATTATATCAGACAAGATGAAATAAAAATTAAAGTGCAACTCTTCTAACATGAGATTATTCAAAATGTGGTAACACTATAAACTATATGACCAGGTGTTTTGAAATCATAGTGGAAAAACTAATGTACAAGATAAGTTTTTTCAATGTGTTGCAACACTCTGAAGTACAATAAAACTTTCATAAGATGAATGCATTGTGGCCAATGTTATGTCTTTTGAGGCACCAGTGCATGTAGTGGGGGGCGTTCAGTATCCCCTGATATATCTCATTTTAAAATAGATCAGAGTCATCAAATTTTTTACTGCATTGATATTGGTTATTATTCTTTAAGTTTATTTATTTTGAATTAAATATAGGAGGTTGATTTTCATTGTGAAGAGTGATTTTTGTTAATAGAGTTTAGTATTTATGGAGTATTCTTCCCAGGTTAGTTAGCTCTTGAATATATTTGTTTAATGAAATACATCTATCTATTGAATGTCCCCATTTCACTTGATATGAAGAAAACTATTTCTATATTTAATATATTTTGATATGGTTTTTAAATATTTTTAAAATATAAATAAATTTAAGTAATTTTTTTGGTCAATTAATTACTGTATTGTAATTTATTGATTCTTTAAAAAGTATTGGGATTTTGTTGGAATGGTTTCAATTTCATTATATATTTATTATTTTGCTTGATTTCTAGATGAAGTGTTGTTTGAATTATTATTAGTATATTTTTTATATGTTATTATTTGTTGTTTAGATTTTGGTTTTTGCGATTTATTCGTTATCTAGATTAATGGGTTTATGTGTAATGCAAGTTATTGATTTACATGTATTTTAAATTAGTTTATCTTTAAAAGGTGTTATGATTTTATTGATACAAATAATTTTTGTTTGAATACATATGATTGATCTATCATAAAGCTCATATGTTGACAAAATATTAATATGTGATATTGTGTTCATTCATTGGAACTTTATTTAAAAT
>JARHVA010006584.1:632500-657500 GCA_037957365.1 Torreya grandis | reverse complement strand
AAGAATAAAATTATTTTTAAAATAATGATTAACGTTGCTTTCCTTTAAAAATGTTAAATTTAAATTTTATAAAATATTCAATGTTATTCATTGAAGGGTATGTCTTTGTAATTATCCCATTTTATATCATGAGGCATTTCGACCATATTTTGACCATACCTTATAAAACTCCTTATCTTTATTTAAATGTTATTTATTTTATTTATATTTTATTTTAATTCATTTTTTTTTATTTTAATTATTATTAAAAGATTGGACAAGTTGAGAATGACAACATTGTGTGTATGATAATTTTTTTGACTCCTACTCCATCTACATGGATTAAATATAATATAATTATTATTTTTAAGCTTAGATTTATTCTCCTTTTGAAAAATCATATTCTCATTCAAAACATGAGACAATTACCTCAAATGCATTATATGTTTGTGATGTATTTAGAAAACACCATAATGTTATAAAAATATACAATGAAAATAGAATTTACATATTGATCTCAATATGTCATTTATTAATTTCAAGGATGGAATGCATGGACCAAGAGGAAAATTTAAAAGCCATTCATTTTGTTTAAAAGGTTTGAAAATTTCTATTCATATTTTCTTATTTGTATTTAATAATAATAATAATAATAATAATAATAATAATAATAATAATAATAATAATGATGATGATGATGATGATGACTTTATTTTACTTTATAATGATTGGATATCAACCATATTTCCTATGTTTCTTTGATATAATTAATCCCACACAAAGATGTACATGGGAGGATGACTGTCTGATGCAACAATTCATCGAGTTTTCTGTTCATTTCAATTTCTTCGAATTGAATTTATTTATGTTTTTAATTTTTTTTAAAGGGGGTGGTTGGTTATATGTCTATATTGATATGATAGAAATTCGATAACAGTTGGATAGATTGTGCACTACCTCTCTTCTCGATGGAATACCTCCTTGAATGTGGGAAGGACAAGGTGTACAATTGATCTCTTTCATCTGCATCGTCTAATCTATTATCTTGTAAAGTATTATTTTAGTTTAATATCAAAAAAATTATTGGCTTGGTTGGAACTTAATAAAGATTGTTTTGATTCTCGTTTATATGCGTGAATGATGGAGCTTCACCCATTATCAAGCAAGCGTTAATTTTTTTGGTACTTGTTAACGAGATGGAATCGCTTCTATACATATACGGCATGCCTAACACTACATCATACGTATCAATATACTTCAACTTCATGAAAGAAATACTATTTTATACGACACTTCGTCCATCATTTTACCTGGTCGAATAACCCTACACCAGTGTAGAAGTAGTTTATAAGCCTAGTGTAGGGAACATAATAGACATTGTCAGAAGCATATGACTAAACAAAACAATAATAATATAACATTGGTCCATCTCAACACAAGATTAGATTAGTGGCATTCAACTCCTTCATATTTACAAAGTTGTTTGGGATTAGTGGCGTTCATCTCGTTAGATTAGAAACTAACAAATTCCTAAGCAAATAAAGACAGATGTGTAATGTGAACAGAGATTAGAGTTATTGGCATTGATAAAGAGAATATCACAAGGTTAATGCCATTCAGAAATACCTACGATTTGTAGCTTATGTGAATAATAAAATGGCGTATGAACGGATGTAATGGGAAGGCGAATGCATACGTGAAACAAGTACAAACATAAATAACAGGCATGGTTACATTAGAGTGTAAATCAAAGTTAGGAAGGGACATTGCTATACAATAAGCAGTCTCTGAGTCTCCCCTTGAGATGGATGTAGTTAGGCAGCAGCGCTTCCTTGTTAAGCCCCGCCTTTTCCAGCACTCTTGTGGATGCCACGTTGTCACGGAGAACAAGAGCTTTTATTCTCTATTCCCTGCAACTCTTTGAATCCCATCTTCACCGCAGCTACGACAGCCCGAGTTGTGACACCAATTTTCCACTATTTTTGGGAGATGGCGTACGTCAGCTTAGCCTGTCAGCTGTGAATCCGGCTTCCTTGCTTCAGCATAATATGTCCGATGGCCTTATTACTTTCATTTATTCATATGGGTTTCATGCACGGATGGGGAACCGCCACCTTGGCAACATATTTTATTGCCTGTTGCTTGCATTTTAAGGTCTCCCACGTCATGAAATGCGTCACTTCTTCGTCGCTCGCCCACTCGTAGAAGTCATCCACGTCGGCCATGCAGAAGTTCCTCGATTGCACTTGCACTTGCTCCCCACAATTCTCAGTATTATTCACCATTGCTACGCTTCACCTCACTTTTTTACTACATTTCTATTATAGTACTGACCAGTTGGTTTGAGTCCATAATATTGTAAGCTCCAATTTATAGGCATTGGCTACGCTCAATATTGTCAACCTGTTATGCAAAGTAAAACATGAATGAATATGTAAAGTGGGTTGTGGCCTCTTTGTACAGATGAGAAGAAATATCAAAGCGTGAAGCACCCATCCGTTGTTTTGGAAAGCAAAACAGAAGCTCGGCGTATTCTTCCTCACATTTCCATTTAATATGCTTTTTCGCTGAAGAAAAGTGCTCAACATTATCTGTCCAACACGGCCAATATATTCTTGTCCTCAAACCCTTTATCCCACATGCACATGCTCACGTGAATAATATTTTCACATGAAAGAGTATACCTTTAGCCAAATATTTGTGGTTGTATTACTCTCGGCATGATGAGTTTACACCTTTAACCAGTCGGGATTCCACATTATTATTATATTTATAAGTACGACATGGGTGGGAATCGCGGCCGTACTTCGCTTTTTATTTTATTTTTAATAAATATTACGATGGAAATTTATAGATATTTAATGTTTCTTAATTTGAACGTTTGTCAAAGACTGAAAGTTGTCAATGTTCAACGTAGCGTGTTCGCATTTTCACGTATCTAATACCGAGAGTTATGAGATTTATAGTGTAGATTTTATTGGGCTAAATAGTCATAAATCACTTAGAAGGTTTATTGGCTCCAAAGCCTATAAAAACCCCTCTTTCTTTTCATTGGTAAAAAATACTCCATTCACATATCATCTGTTTATGTTTATGAACAACCTCTTAGTTATGTTTGAAGGCTAGTGTGGAAAAACCATGAACCCTGTTGGTTTTTAATGGATGTTTGTTTATGGAATGTCGTCATTTAATGGATCTAATCCACAATTAAAAGATTTGACCCAAATGCCATTTTTCTTAGATCTGGATATTATTTGTCTACAAGAAGTGAATATTAATGGTTTTACCTTTAAGATGAAAATTTGAATCATTTGAACTGACGCTACATCTCACATCATTAACCATGAACATGATAGACTAATCACTATGATAATTCCAATTTCTTACTCATTTGTAATGTTTTTAGGTGTGGACCTGTTTAATTGTACACATTCGATGATGTTTGAATTTCATGGGAAAACACTTGGATTAGATAATCTCTACACCTACAATGATGTCATAGGATGAGACGTTATCTAGTAAAGGCTAGCGAAGGAAATCCCAAATGCCAACTAGATAATTTATGGTGACTTCAAGATGGTTGAATCTAGGTAAGATAAGGAAAGGGATATACTATTGACTTTGATGCTAATGTACCACTTGATTGTTAGCATTATATTTATTTTATGGTATTTTACTAATTTAGGAAGGTTATTTAATTCAAATTTGTCTTAGATTAATTATTTTGTCAAATTTGAACACTTTTTAGGAACTTCTTGAAAAATATGTAGAAGTACCAGTTAGAGTCCAGTTCACTGAATGTATACTTGAATGAGCTCAAATATTTATCTATTTATCCCCAAAAGGTGGGGTGCACAATTTAGTATTGAGTTAACTGAAATTAAAAGTATTTTTGTTAATTTTCTACTTTATTAGGATTTGGGAAGCCTAGCTTTCTAGTGTGCATGTTTTGCTTACTTATTAAGAAATCCTTATTATATATTGACCTTATCTTATCAATGATTCAAACTTATTTTTTTGGAGTCAACATTAAATTATCTTAAAGTGAATTTCTATTTAAAATAGTTTTCAAGTATGATTTTAATTAAATATTAACTTGCCATGCAAGTTACTTGTAATTAGTTAATTTTAGTCTTTTTTGTTAATAAAAAATTGTACACAAGTGTGGCACAATAGTTATTATTGTAAATTATTTTTGCATGTATTTAGCCATGATTTTTAGTTCAGATATTCTTAAATGAAAACCAACAAGCATATATATTCTAAGTTGAAGTTTTTCATTTCATTTTTTGTCAACAATCACACTTACAATACTACTAGATTAAGATATAATAAATATGCGATAGATTGGTATATTTATGACTTTGGTTTAAGATTAAATCAAAGTTATTCTACACTCCATACATAAAAACATTCATTTTATATAAAATAATCATTCAACAAAGGTTTAAATGGGTTTTAAGTCATTATGAAGAGTATCATGGCTTATGTGAATTCTGATTTTATGAATATTCTCATCTTCAAAGGTGAAAATTTTGAATATTGGAGAGATTATTTGAAGATAATTATAGTATGTAAATGAATTTTAGGTAATATTATTCATGGATACACACCACCTATAGATTGGAATACTTTGGCTCAAGATTAGAAACGAATGAAAAATATTGAAGAAAAGGTAGGTGCATAAGTGCTATTTTATCTTCAAAGTGCCATAGACCCAATCATCTATCCAATGATGGTCGAAAAAATTTCCATGAGGCATCATGGAATACCTTGGAAGCTTCATATAAAATATCCATTAAGGTAAGATAAACAAATCGCAGAAAAAAAAAGAAAAAAAAATGATTTTTAAAACATAAGATTGTCAAATAGTCAAAGAGTTGGAGATTATTGCATAAGGACAAATCAGTTTGTACATAGAATGATAGATTATAGAGAAAATATACAATATAATGTTATAATAATGAGAAATTTTAGATCCTTATCTCAAAGATGGCTGCATATTTTGATCATCTTGAGGAATGTAAGGAAATGAGGACTATAAGTATTGATGAGTTACTATGTTCTTCCTCATCCCATGAGGATAAGATAATGTTGTATGGAGGATATCAAGAACAAACACTTTAAACTAAGACAAAGGTTTCAAATATCAAAGAGAAAATAATTAGAATCAAGCGAGTTAAAAAATCACAAATTAAAATGGCAATGTTGAATCTAACTTCATAGGTAAAATTAATAAATACATTAAACACTTGACATGAAGGAAAATGTTTCAAATATCAAAAAGAATAAATATAATCAAAAGAGCTAATAAACTTTAAATTAAAAGGGAAAATTTGAAGCTAACTTCATAGGTAAAATCAATAAATACATTGCTTGTGATTTAATATTTTAAGATTTATGAAGTTTAAGCCCTAGGTTTTTAAAGGGTATGAGTATTGTAAATTAAGGTAGAAATATGAAATAAATAAAATCACTAATCTAAAATAGAATTGACCTAGTTTGACCTTTCTAAAATTAGAAATAAATGATGTAAACAAATAATTATCTACAAATTTATGGAGACATGAAATTTAGAGACTACAAACTAGGACATGAGCTAATCTATATCACAAATATGATCCAAGTGTCAAAACTATTTTTGATCACTATCTCCCTAACTAGATAGTAGTGTCAGTGGCACTAGTGTCCATCTTTTGTCACTAGCATCCTCTATGCAGAAATGTTATGTGCTTCTAGGTCTTCTTGTGTATGATTCTATGAAGTTTGTTCTTATGTACATAAGTTCAAATTTACTATTGATGATCTATTTTTAGTGATTTTATATGAAAACCCTCAACCTGTTTGTTTTTAGGGCATCTGATTCACACAAGTATTAAAGTGTGATGTTAGTGGGGTAGGTTATAAATCCTCAATAGCTCACTATGATGAGACTTGATTACATACCATTACTATAATGAGGGATCAATCTTGATGTAGTTCTCTCAATTTAAGTGTTGGTGCAAGTACAAGTGAAGCTATTATGATTACTAGTTTGAGTGATTTTAAGTGGAGAGTAGGACTAGAAATATGAGTATTGATTGTGATGACTGTAGATGGTTGTATGCATAATTAGGGTATAATAGATATTGATAACCTTGATTGTGCACAACTTATTCTAATGTACGTTTATGTTATTTGCATTTAATTTCCATCTAGTAAATAATGCGCTAAACGTCATGTATATATTGTTTTAGTGTTTGTGTGGGTATTAAAATAGGTGTACACCAACACTAGGTGGTGTTATTTTGAAAATATATATGTTTGTGGCCAAAGGTTAGAAAATGAAAATATCACCCAATCTAGGACACTAGTTCCATTGGCATTACTATCCAAATTATGATGCTAGCATCCATGTGGTAGAACCTGAGGCAAAAGGGACTAGAATGCTAAAGTGAGGATTTGGGACTGGTTTGGGGATGTTTAGGGATGTGTGTTGAATTCATGAAGGCTAGGTAGGTTTATAAATAGGTCCTAAAATAGGTCTAAGGCTAAGATAGGTATGGGTGGTCTGAAGTAACACTTTTAACACACAAGTGTCATTTTGTGATGATTACATTTTCTCTCATTTATTCTATAAATTCAAAAAAGTAAGTGACTAGATAAAGAAAAAAAAATCTTAACTAAACTAACATAAAAGGTGAATCCCATGATTTATATCTAAGTATATGAAGCATGATCTATTGTGTGTCTTATAAATAAATGTGCATAGATCTATCCTTACATAGAATAAATCAACATTAAATACAAAACTAGGTAAATATATAAGAGAGATTAAATAAATGATTACATGTCACTAGGTACATGAACCAATGCATAAACTTGGTGATAACCTATGTGTGTGTACATATATAGTGATCAATCAGTGAATAACTTAGACTAAGTTAAATGGGTTGCTCAATCCCCATTTGTGGGTGGCTCAAGAACTTAGTCAAGTTTTGAAACCATCATTTCCCACCCCTACTTGGTGGATCATGAACTATGAATAGCTTGGATTGAAATTATGGTTTATCTAACCCTCTCATGTAGGTGGCTCAAGAACTTAAGTAAACTATAACTCCATCATTATCTACCCATGTGTAGTAGATACATCTATAACTAGATTATCAAATGTAATTGAATATGTGTAACTATAATTAAAAATATATATTTCATCTCTATGGCCACTCTAGAATTATAGAAATTAAAATAGCTCTAGGTCACTTGGCAATATTAAGCATATTTGGGAGACTCAAGAATGCCAATCATTGGAGATGGAGTAAGGCATCAATCTAGTGTGTAACTTGGAACATATTGTCTATTGTGTAAAATGTAGAGAATGACATGGAGTTTATAATTACATCTGATTCACTAGTACATAAGTGATTGAAATAATGTGCTGAGCACATGCCCCCAAATATAATATCTAAGTATATAGATTCTAGATTAAGTTGTAATAATATGTATCTATGTATCTGAAATTGAAACTGAAATGGGAATGATCATGCCATGCATGATGCCACAAATCTCATCAAATTAGTATGAATGTATGTTAAACTAAGTAAAAAATGGTAATTTTTACATGAACCTACGCAAACCTATCCTATATTTATTGTAATTATTTGGAAAATGTGTAGTTTCCTAACATTGAGGATACTAGACATCAGTACCATATATTAGAGAGTAGCACTGGTGGTTCTAGTGTCCTAATATGGGAACTAATTTTGAATTATTATTTTTTATTCAAATAAAATTGGTCTCTATTTCACTATTTTCCACTAGGTTTTATTAAAATTAATTTATGTAATCTATGGCTATGTGCTACAAATTGTACTCTACATTTAAATAACCTGAGCTCTGTAACAAAACTCTATGAATTCACCCTCTTTTGAGTGATTTGTTTAACCTATAAAATAACTATCTTGAAAATAAAAATCTCTATAAACTGTGTGTGATCCAATTAATATATTATATCTACATAATAAACCAATATAATGTGCATGCATAACATCAAAATTAAAGATAGTCTCATCATAAGTTTGTAGTGTATGACGTAAGTTAGATATATCATTAAGAAGGCTATCAAGATAGATATAATAATGTATATGAATAATAAATATAACAATAATTTATTAGATACCTAGGGTAATAGGGCATGATGTCTTGTATGACACCTAAATAGGAAGGGGGATACATGAGGTCCCTCATGACATCTAAAATTAGAGTGTGTAACAAGCAAGAGACAAGTGTCATGGTCATGGTGTATAAAATAAAACTTACATACAAAACACATGAATCATACAAAGTAAGACAAGGGTCCATAATACAAGGGACATTGGCACATGTCACTAAATCAGAGAAAGTAAGACACATAAGTACATGTTTAGATATCCACATACATAAACAAAAAGGATGTTGGCTTAGATCCACATGGAATGACATGTTCAAATTTATGTATACATAACTAGGTAGGCACACACACACAAGGACATATGACCATGTAAAAATCATACATAAAATGAAAATAAGTGGTGTAGAGTCATAGATCAATGACATATTCAAATCACATTCAAGTCTAAACTAGTAGAGATAGAAATGAAAAAATTCATGAACATGTGGTACCAATTTTTATAAGAATAAAGAGGTATATAAGTTGAGTGTAAATTATTTGTAGTTGGTAATGAATCTAAGTAGTGTAGGATGATTAATATCAAGAAATAAAAATTCTAAGTTTGTGATGTAGAGTTTATGAATATGTCACTGTACAATTAGAATTGTGTATATAATTCCCCTAAATGAGCAAATGTATCAAATGAGGAATAAATGTTTGTGTGTATATGCCCCAAATGGGTAGATAATATAAAATATAGATCTATTTAGTGGACCTAAGTCTTGTAATTAGCTGTGAAGATTCAAAAAGAATAAGTGAAGCATGTATGTATGATAAAAACTGACTATACTAAGATAGTTAACATATGTAGTGTTTGGAAAATATAGGAAGTGTAAATATGTCACTACATATAATCTATAATTTTTATTTTCTAAGTAAATATTTTAATGTTTTATTGTTTTTAAATATTATATTATTTTTTTATTTTATGTATATAAGCTATGTACAAGTAACGTGAGAAAATGAAACTACATACAAGTAGCAAGAGTGAATGAAAATGTTTACAACTAGGGATGAATATACTAATCAATGAGTCTCATTGGAGACTCATTATCAATGTGGTATGTTTAAAAAATAGGAATGGTAACCTCTCATGTAGTGTGATTGATATGTTATAATTAAATTGGCTTGCAATGTGAATCTGAGCATTATTCATTATCAACATCATAATAATCATAATAACCTAGAATGCTAGTGTTGTCTTATGTTATGTCTAGATGAGCATAGGGAAATTCCTCATATTATGGAGTTGTACCCTTTAAAACTTTCCTTATTGTATGCATATGGTTCTTTGGAGGATATTTTCTTAGAAAACCTATTTTAAGAATGCTTGTTCGTTTAGCATGATTTTGACTTTGCAACTTATGTTCTTGCTCCTTTTGTAACATTTCTTGTTTATCTAGATATTTTTCCAAGATAAATTATTTTTGTGTATAATTTTCCTAAGGATGTTCATTAAATCCCAAGACTTTTTACCAACATTCTCAACTCCTAGAATATGAGTAATGATGTGTTGGGCATGTTTGACCAAATCTTAACCTTGATAATCAAACTATTGTAATTAATTTTTGACTAGACCAATACTATTTTGAAAGTGGGAACTAAATTTTTAGGGATATATTTGTATTCTTCATTTTATTTACATGTTTTTATTATATTATTTATTTCTCTATATTTTTTTGTGAACCTTTTGTTGTTCTAAGTTATGCTTCAATAACCACTTTTCTACTCTTTCTAAATCTGACCATTTTTAATATATGTTAATGTACCAGTTAGATATTTTAATTGATTTATATTATATAGGTTCCTTGCTAAAAATGATGTTTTTTATATGTATTTTCAATTCTAGACATGAATTTGTGTGCCAATCATGCATTTTATGGTATACAATAATATATGGATCTCCTTACTTGATGTAGAGGAGGTAGGTTTATCAACTTCTCTCTAATAATTTGCCTTAAAATCTCACCTAAATTTATATTTTATATTTTAATTCTTTTTTAATTACTCATTTTAGATACATTTTGATGTGATTTCTTATTTTGATATGTAACATTGCTTGTCAAAAAATGCCTAAGTGAATATGCTTATACATGATTGACAATAATCTACCTTGGAAGATTTTAAATTTTAAACTAATTTTCCAATGTTGTAATATTTTCATGTAATATTTTATTCTAATTTTTAATTATGTAATTATCTTTCTTGTAATGATAATTTAATCACATAGATTATCACAAGTGCAAACCCTAGTTACTTCCAATTAAACATGTAGGCACGTACCTTGTAGAGAATATATGGGAAGGGAAGGGTTTGAAGGATGGAGAGGATGAGTATACACATTTAAAATAGTAGTATAATATTCATGACTTCATTGAGTAGTAATATCATGGACCTAGTTAGAGGAAAACTATCTATCACCCTCATGGAGATTAGGAGGACGAAAATAATCTTCTTTGTCCATGAAATTTGGTGATGCAACTTGGAAGAGGGTTTCTAAAGTACTATATATTAGGTTTTATAACCTAAACATAACCAATAAAAATATTAATCAAAAGGATAGATACCCTATTAACATATAGGAATGGAGTTTGAGAAGTAATCATAGTAATTTGGGTTCACCAAAAGATTGATTTTTTAAGGTTTTATAGAGTTTAATCCCTAGGCTATTAAAGGGGTTGAGTATAATAAATCAGGGTATAAATATGGAATAAGTATAACCACTAAATTTTAATAGAATAGAATTAGTTTTACCTTTATAAAAATATAAATAAATGATGAAAACAAGTACTTAACTAGAAATTGATTAAAACAAGAGATATAGAGGCTAAAAATTGGGATGTGAACTAAATTTAGTGTCATAAACATAATCGGGGTGTCAAAAAACTTCGTAGATAGTAATAACCTAACTAAATAATATCCCCAATGATGTTAGTATACTTATTATGATGCTAGTGTCCTCTATACAGAACTATTTTGAGATTTTGGTTTAACCTATGTATGAGTCTACCAATCCTGTTACTATGTGTACCAGTTCTAATTCCATATTGGTGATGTATATTGATTTATTTTCTATGCAAACCCTAGACCTCTATGCTTCTAGGGCATCCATTTGGCATATGTATGAAAGTGTGATGTTAGCAAGGTAGGTTGGACATCCTCAACACCTCACTATGATGAGAGTTTCCTACATACCAATACTCTGATGAGGGATCAAGCTTGATGTACTTCTCTCCATCCAAATGCTAGTACAAGTGCAAGTGAATCTAGTATGCATATCAATTTGAGTTCTTTCGAGTGGACCTTGAGAGTAAAAACATGAATATTTGGGATGATTATAGATGGATGTATCCATAAGTATGGTAGAATAGGGATTTATAACCTTAATTTTTCATAACTTGTTCTAAGTTAGTTTTGTGTTATTTGCATCTCATTTTTATCTAGAGAAAAATATGCTAACATTCATGTATATATATTATTCTAGTGTTTTTGCATGTCTTAAAATTTGTTTAGGTTGACCATAGGTGATTATTGTTTTGAAAAGATATTGGTTGGTGGCCAAAATTGGGAAAAGGATAATAGTGCCCAAAATGGGACACTAATACCATTGGTAATGCTATCCAAATTATGACACTAGTGTTCAATTGGTATATCTTGAGAGGATCTAAATTTTTTTATGGTTGTTTAGAGATGCGTGTGGCCCAAACAAAGGTTTTATAAGTATATAAATAGGCCCTAAGATAGGTATATGGCTAAGCTAGGGATGGGTGGCTTCAAGTAACACTCTTTGCACTCAAGTGTCACTTTTAGATAATTATAACTTATCATTATTGTAAAATTAAAGGACACATTATAAAATATTTTAGGATACTAGAAGTTATGATTAAGGTTAATCAATAAGGTGATAAGAAATAATTTTGAGATTAAAAAAGTGATGTTCAAGAGCACTTAGGTTATTGTCTCACATATAAGGTGGGTATAGAGGAAGCAAAGTATTTATGTTTTATTTATGAAAGTTGATAAAATCTCATTACAAGTCAAAAAGATGGTTTCAGTAATTTAGATGACTCCTTCAAAAGCTTAGTGCAATTGGGAGATGGAAAGTACAACCAAGTTGAAAAAAAGGGAAACATGCAAAACACCACAAGTGAAATTAAGCATGAGGTAAAATATTTTTATTTTTATCCAAATATGGATCAAAATGGTATTGATCACAAATTCATAGGATATAGTGACGAAATAAATGAATAAAAATGTTATAGTCCTACTAATGCATCAAAAATTGTTTCTAGGGATTGTAACTTTTTTGAAAATGAGATATATTATAAATCTGATCATATAGATACATAGTTCATAATTTAATAGGTAAATACTCTTGAAATTTATTTTAAGGGCTTACAAATCCATACACATTTTATTAGTTTAATAAAAATCAATACTATATCTTCACAAGAGACTACTCATCCATTTTTATCAACTCCAAGTAACTACACACATTTGTTGAATTCACATCTAACCAATTCAATGTTTGATCAGGACTATTAGATATGATTAAACATAAATAAGGTAATCTATTTGATTATTCTTATGAGGAAAATAATAATTTAATATTTTAATAAATGGCATGTGAACCTATAAGTTATGTAGAAGCTAGTTAAAATAAAAAATGGATTGACGCTATGAAAATTGAGATGAATTTAATTAAGAAGACTTATACATGTAATCTTATTGAGTCTCCATATAATATATATTTCATTTAATCCAAGTGGGTCTACAACATCAAAGTCAAGAGTGATGTTATAATTGATAAGCTAAAAATTATACTAGTTGTAAAAGGGTTTCCACAAACATATCATGGAGTGCACTATGAGAAAACATAAAAACCTATGGAAACCATAAGGTTTTAAGGCAAAGGGTGAATACTTTTGGGTATATAAGTTTAATAATACTTTTTATGGGATGAAGAAAGATCCAAGAGCTTGGTATTAGGGAATTTGTATTTGATTATTAGATCAAGGATTCATAAGAAGTCAAAATCAACCAACTCTTTTCATTCAAGAATTGGGTTCTAATCTTCTATATGTATGTATTTCTGCTTATGATTTGATATTTACATGAAGATCTATGGATATGTGGAATAACTTCAACTAATTTATGAAATCATAATTTGAGATGACTGATTTTGGAGTTTTCAATTACTTTCTTGGCATGTAAGTCTAACATATTGAGGAAGTATTTACTTGTCAATCCAACAATTCCATTGATATGTTAAATAAATAAATATTCAAGGTAATAAGCTAGTGGTAAAGAGAATATCAATTCATTGAAAAAGATGGAGAAGAATTTGAGGGAAAAATTTATTCCTGTGTATTCTGCATAAAACCATAATAGAAGATTCCAAAATTTGAGGTAGAATGATCATAATATACAAGAGTTTACAAATGGGTTTTAAAATCTTTTCATATGAGTGAATCATGATGAAACTGAGGAATAGATGGCCATAAAATTATGTAAATTTTTTGATGTTTTCTATTCAAGATGAATTAGGCATGCATATAATACTTTGCATGGATTAATCTTAAAAAATAGATTTAAAGGTAGAAGAAAAATAAATAGACATAATTTCATAAAAACATTTATTTGGCCAAGAAGAGGGCAATCCCTTGAAATAAGGGGATGAGATGGATTTAATTAAAATATATATGGGTTTAATACCACTAGATTAGAATGATAACATGGTGCAAAAAGACAAAAAGATAATAGACAACGGTTTCATTAACATCAAAGAAGAAGAGGCTTTTAGAAAGGATGAAGCTATAGGGATGTTAGAGGATGGTTTAAAAATTGACATAGATCTTATGCTTGTTATAGATGCAAAAAATAAGGACATAGAGAATTTGAGTATCCCATTACCAACATCAAGAAAGGAGGAAAGAGGATCTCCCAAGAGTAAATTTAGTTTAGGTTAGGATAAAATCAAAAAATATTAAAGTTGAGGTAGTAGATATTGAAAAAAATACAATGATGATAAGAGCAATGATTGCTCAAAGAAAAGAAAATGTGTAGAATAAATAAGGTGGTGATGCATGACTATGAACAAATAATTTTAGAATAAGTTATACTTTAGGAGGTAAGAAATCAAAATTAATTATAGATGGTGGTAGTAATGAAATTATGGTTTGTAAGAACATGAATGAGAAACTAAGTTTACAGTGTGGAAAGCGTCATAATCAATATCCAATTTCATGACTTAAGAAAGGGAATGAAGTTAGAGTAGATAAAAGGTGATTAATCATGTTTCCTATAGGTAAATATTACAATGATGAAATATGGTGTGATGATATAGCAATGCATGCATGCCATGTGTTATTGGTAAGGCCATGAAATTTTAATAGAAAATTAATTCATGATGGAGCAAATAACACATAATTTCTAAAAAGGTGGTATGAAGATAGTTTTGTTACCTCTTAAAGATGATGGGTAGGCTAAAAGGATGTTGAACACAAAATAAATTATCAAAGACATGAAGATGATTAGTTTTTGTTATGTAATAGTAGTGAAGAAAGAAGACACTAAAAATTGATAAAAATATAAGTAGAAGTAATTGTAATGTTGAAATAATACCCATATTTTATACTAGATGAGTTACTAAATGGTTTCCCACTAAAGATAGATACTAAGTATCATATGAAGTTGATTTTAGGATCATCTCTACATAGTCAAGAAGCTTAGACAATGAGTCCAACACAACATGCAAAATTAAATAAACAAGTTATTGAATTGGTGAGCATGTGTGTAGTAAGGGACAACATGAGTTCTTGTGTAACACCAACATTTATCACACTAAAGAAAGATGGAGGGTGGAGGATGTATGTGGATAATAGATCAATAAATAAAATTACAATCAAATATATATTTCTTATACCTCGTTTACATGATATGATGAATTTTATTGTAGAAGAAAAATATTTTTCTAAGATTGATCTAAGGAGTGGATGCTATAATATTTTTATTCATGAAGAAGATGAATGAAAAACATAATTATAGACTATATATGGCTTATATGAGTAGATAGTGATGCCATTTAGATTATCTAATTTATGCATCCCATTTGTTAGGGTGATGAAGACATTTCTATGAGAATACAGTGGTGAGTTTGTGTCGGTTTATTTTGATATTTAGTATAACTAAATAAGAGCAATTACAACATTTAAGAATTGTATTAAAATTGTTAAGAAAAGAGAATCTATATGCAAATTTGAAGAAGTGTGGGTTTTATAAAGAATAATTTGGTATTATTAGGATTTATAGTTTTAGCATATGGTGTAAGAATGGATGAGAAAAAATTAAAATAAATTGTTGAGTGACCTATTCACAAGAGCATCACAAAGTTAAGAAGATTCCATGGTTTACTAACTTCTTATAGAAAGTTCATTAAAAAATTTAGTAGTCTTGTTGCACTAATAAAAAATTATATGAAAGGAAAAGATTTTACATGGATAAGAGAAGTAACATAAATCTTTGAGTTACAATTGAAAAAACATCTTATAGAAAATCTTATTTTAACATTACCAGATTTTATCAAAGTGTTTGAGGTTGATTGTGATATATAATTTATGGGAATTAGAACTGTTTTGAGTCAAGAATGAAAGCCAATAGAAAATTTATGTGAGAAATTAAATGAGATAAAAATAAAGTATTGTGCGTATGATGTTTAATTTTATGCCATTATATGAGCATTAAGACATTGAAGGTATTACCTAGTGCTTAAGGATATTATATTTTTACTGATCATGAGGCTTTGAAGTATGTGAACACTTAAAATAAGTTAAATAATATACATGCCATGTAGGTGTCTTTCTTCCAGGGTTATTATTTTTTGTTGAAGCTTAAATCAATAAAATATAATTAGGTCACTGATGTTTTGAGTAGGTGACTGGGGTTGATAACTACTATGGCGAGTAAAATATTTGTATTTGAAGTTATTAAGGAAGTATATGTTACTGATCCATATTTTGGCAAGTTAGTTGAACAATGTAGGAATCCCTTAACAGGGAAAATAAGTAATATTTATGATCAGTATCTTATGTAGGATGGTTATCTATTCAAAAGTAAACAACTATGTATTGCAATTGGGTCTCTAAGAGAAAAATATTATAAGATAATTGCATAGTGGTGGTTTAGTTGGACATTTTGGTAAGAAGAAGGTCACAACTTTGGTGGAGGAGAAGTAATTTTGGCTAAAAATGAAGAGAAATGTGACAATATATGTTTCAAGGTGAAAGATATGTTAGGTGGAAAAATGTATTGCATAAAATATAGGGATATACATGCCACTATTGGTTACAAAAGGACCATGGATAGATTTGAGTATGGATTTCATGTTGGGATTACCAAACAGAAAAAGAGGTAATGATTCAATTTTTGTTATTATAGACATACTTTGTAATATGTTTAATTTTATTACATTTGAAGAAATAAACGATGCCACTAGAGTTGTAAAACTATCTTTTAAGGCTATTATGAGATTGCATGGTGTTCTAAAAACCATTACATCAAATAGGGAAATGAAATTTCTAAGCCAATTTTGAAGGAATTTATGGAGGAAGATGGTTACTAATCTATCATTTAGTAGTGCATACAACTCATAAATAAATGGACAAACAAAAGTTGTAAACAGGAGCATGAGAATTTTACTGAGATGCATAGTTGGAGACAATCCCAAGAAATGGGACTTGACTTCATCAGAAGTTGAGTTTGTATATAATAAATCAAATAACAGATCAATAGGAAAATCAACATTTTAGATTGTTTATAGGAAAATCAAATTTTTATCTGTAGCTCTATTTGAGCTCTCCTTCATGCTAAAATGACCATCTTGAAATTTTCAATTGAACCATAATCCACCCTATCCAATTATGGACGTTTTGCAATTTTTTTGCAGGTTATACATGTCCATCTAAGAGTTTAAAAATGCACTTTAATAATTTTTTTCAGTAATTTTCTATTTTTAAAAATTATATATTTTTGTAATTAGAAGTAAACTTCAATTGAAATTCATCTGATAAGTTAATTTTAGTGTTTAGTTTAGTTTTAAAAAATTTTGGAGCTACATGCAAAACTAACTAAAAATAACAGATCGAATTTTCTTATTTATTTTTTTATTTTCAAATTTTACATGTCAATTTAAATTTTGAATTAAATTTTATTACATATAATTTGTAATTATTTGAATAGTTCAAATATAAATCAAAATAAATTATTGTTTAAAAACTTATGTCTATTTATATTTTCTTCTTTTTATAATGTTTAGGTTCTTTAATGTGTAGGGTTAAGAGACTTCAACATAGGTTTCGTCAACTACTTAATGTTAACATAGATGATGATATTCCATAGATGATGGTCTCTTTTATTGTTTTGGTTATTTTAAAATAAGTTTAAAAAAATCAAAAGGAAACTAATTAATGCTAACATAGATGATGTCATTGCAATGATACTTTCATTTTTGCTCTTACCATATACTTCACTACACACTCACTCTATATATATCCATATCTATCGTATTTTGTGCTAAAAGATAGAATCGTTTCTTTAATGTGTGACCTTCATCATATTCATCAATAATTTAACATATATTTCTAATTTGACAGTGAAATGTTACCATGTACAAAATCTTTTTAATTATATTGCATTGTCAAATAACGCAACAACAATAGATACGATTTGTACTTTATGTGAATAATAAATTGACATTTTAATGGATGTAATTTTCCAAACATAAATAAGAAGCATGGTTACAAAGTGTAGATCATAGTTAGTAACCAGTGCCTGAGCCTCCCCTTGAGATGGACGTAGATAGGCAGCAAGGCTTCCTTATTAAACCCCGCCTTTTCCAGCACTCTTGCGGATGCCACATTTTCAGGGAGAACAAGAGCTTCTATTCTCTGTATTCTCTGTAACTCTCTCAACCCCATCTTCACCGCAGCTACGACAGCTCGAGTGGTCACACCCATTTTCCAGTATTTTCTGGAGATGGCGTATGCCAGCTCAGCCCGGCAGCTGTGAATGCCGCTTCCTTGCTTCAGCATAATGTGTCCGATGGCCTTATTACTTCCATTTGTGCATATGGCTTTCATCCACGGATGGGGAATCGCCACCTTGGCAACATACTCTGTTGCCTGCTGTTTGGATTTGAAGGGCTCCCACGTCATGAACAGCGTCACTTCTTCGTCGCTCGCCCACTTGTAGAAGTCATCCACGTCGGCCATCCAGAAGTTCCTCATTTGCACTTGGAGTTGCCCCTCACCATTCTCAGTGTTATTCACCATTGCTTCGCTTCGCTTATTAACTCGATATTTCTATTCTAGTTCCGACTATTAAACTATTTCTATAAAATATTACATTTATTCCTCTTCTTGCAAAAAAAAACATTTTTCTTTCAAAACATGACATAATTACCTCAAATGCATTATATGTTTGTAATATATTTGGGTAGATACCAGAATTTTATAAAAACATATAATAAAAATGGAATCTATGAATGATCTCAATATGTCATTCATTAGTTTCAGGGATGAAATTGTATGGACCAAAAGGAAAATTTAAAACCCATTCATTTTGTTTAAACATTTTAAATTTTTATATTTATTTTTTCTTGTTTAAACATTTTAAATTTTTATATTTATTTTTTCGTATTTGTTAACATTTATCAAATAATATTTAAATTTAATGTCAAACTTGTAAATTTTTTTGTGATTTTTGGTAATATTTTAATAGCTAATAATAAGGTGCAAGGACGCTTACCCTATGATAAAAAAAGATCTATCTGCTAAATCAGAGCAAATTAAAGTTAATAAAAATCGCCAAAAATAAAAAGACAATAAATGTTATTGACTTTACTTTATAATCGATACCTTCCATATTTACTATTTTTATTTGAAATAATGAATCCCACCCAAAGATGTACATGGGAGGATGACTCACTGATTCAGCAATTCCTGCAGTTTTCTTTGGAATTCACTTTCTTCAGATTGGATGCATTTTATTTTTTTGGGGTTACATGTCTATATTGACAAGATGGAAATCCTCCTCGAATGTGGGAAAATGTGTTCAATTGATCTCTATTATCTCCATCAACTAATATATTATCTTACAAAGAAATAGTTTTGGTTTAATATCAAAAAGCTTAATGACTTCGTTGGAAATTAAAAAAAGATAGTTTTGGTTCTCGTTTATATGCGATAATTATGGACTTCAAATTCAAGAGAGAAATGTTATTGTATACTACAATATAATAGAAGATATCATTGCGATCACTATTTTTTAATTAATTCTTCTTCATAAATATTTGAGGGAGGAGGCCTTCACAATACCAAACTTCACCAAAAGGAAGGTGAAGAGTATCAAAGCTATTTAAAAAATTTATTGGAGAGCTAGTTTCTTAGTAGTGTGGGAGAAATAACTATCTTAAAAACAAGGAAAGACAGGGAAATATCTTAAATGATTGAGTTGATTTTCTAGTAATCTAATATTCTCTATTTATAAATGTTAACAATCAATAGAGAATCACCTTTTACTAATAAGTTTGTGAAATTTGAATCAAATAGCAATTCTCAAACCTGTGAAAATAACTAGAACTTCAATGAAATTGTTTGAAAACCATGGAATCTTCAAGGAAAAATAGGATACAACTTGTCCCTAATTATCTCTAAACATTCCTCGACCACTAGAAATACATGTGTTCCTTTTGGATGCTCCATTGAAATTTATCTTGACAAAATAATAGACCGAAGGCTTCCAACTAACCAAAAGAGTTTTATTGATTTAAGGAATGAGGATGAAATTTTTATTCAGTAAATTCTATTTTAAGAGAAATGACAATATTCTCCAATGATTTTATTTTTATAAGTAAACACTTTACCATTAAAAACCTCTTCATGAAGTGTTTTTATTTGAAGACTAGGGAGATATTTGGAGAGGGATAGGTTCCTATAGATTCTATTGTTTCTTTCTTAATTAATGTTTCTTAATTTGAACTTATATCAAATTTGTCAATGTTAAAATTTGTGTGTTTGCATTTCATGTATCTAATTACTATGAGTTATAATATTTATAGTGTAGATTTTACTAGATAAATTATCATACTTCACTTAGAAGGTCCTTATCTTGGCTCCAAATCATATAAAACCCTATATTTCCCTTCATATGTAAGAAATATGACATTCACATAGCTTCTATCTTAATATAAAAGATGAGGGTTTTTTTGTAGAATGGACAATACTCTTTTGAGCTTGTAGATTTTCTTGTTAATGGTTAGTAAGATAATTTTATGTACTCGAAGACCAATACGAAAAAACAATGAACCTTATTGGTTTCCAATGGATTTTTATTCATATGGAATTTCCTCACTTAGTGGATCCAACCAACAAGTAAAAGGTCTGACCCAATTATCAATTTTTTTCGATCTGGATATTCTTTGTCTAGAAGAAATGAATTTTAACAGTTTATATTTAAATATGAAAGTCAGAACCATTTGAACTAACACTACATGTCAAATCTTTGACCATTACATAGAACATGATAGACTAATCACTACGATAATACCAAATTTTTAATCATTTGTAAAAGATTTGGGTGTCGACGTATTTAATCATTCAATTTTGATGGTGTTTGAATTTCATGGGAAAATACTTGGGGTAGATAATCTCCACACCTCCAACAATGTCATGATGAGAAATAATCTAGTGATGGCTAGTGAAGTAAAACCCAAATGCCAACTAGTAATTTATGGATACTTCAAGATAGATGAATCTATGCATGATAAACAAAAGGCTCTATGATTGACTATGATGTTAATGTCACCACTTTATTATTAGTTTTAGATTTAGTTTATAGTGTTATTTTAGTTTAGGAAAGTTATTTAATTCAATTATGTTTTAAATTAATTGTGTTGAATTTAAAGTAATTAAAGAAGTATATGATACTGATCTAGATTTTGGAAATATAGTTCAGTAATGCTGGAACCAATTGACATGTGAGACACGTAATATTTAGGATAAGTATCTTGTGTAGGATGGTTATCTCCTCAAAGGGAAAAAAATATGTATTTTAATTAGATATCTAAGATACAATATTATAATATAATTACATAATGATGGTTTGATTAAACATTTTGGTGAGACAAAGATACTAGCTTTGGTGGAAAACTATTTTTTTTCCAAAGATGAAGAGAGATGTGATAAGATATGTTTCAAGGTGAAGGATATGTTAGGGTGCAAAAGGACATGCACAAAATATAATGATGTACATGCCACTACTAGTTCCAAGAGGACTATGAACAAATTTAAGTATGGATTTCATGTTGGAATTTCAAAGCACATAGAGAGGAAATGATTTAATTTTTATAATTGTAGATAAGTTTCTAAGATTGTTGATTTTTTTAGATGTAAAAAAAATGATGCCACTAGAATTGAATAACTATTCTTTTAGGATATTGTGAGATTACGTAGTGTTCCAAAAATCATTACATTAGATAAGGACATGAAATTTCTAAGTCATTTTTGAATGAAATTATAGAGAAATATGGGAACCAAGTGATTATTTAGTAGTGTGTACCACCCACAAATAGTTATACAAATAGAAGTCGTAAAGAAGAGCTTGGGAAATTTGTTGAGGTACGTAGTTAGAGAGAAGGCCAAGTAATGGGACTTAAATTTACCATAAGTTGAGTTTGTATATAATAATTCAATGAATAGATCAATAGGAAAATCAACATTTTAGATTTTTTATGGGAGAAATCCTATGAGTGTTTTACATTTTATAAAATTACTAATTCCGAAATGAGTTAGTGATGATGTAGAAGCATTTGTATAGAATATATAGTAGTTGTAAGAAGAAGTAAGAAAGAAATTACAAGAAAGTAATGAAAAGTATAAAGTAATAACAGATGTAATAAGAAAGTCAAAAATATTTGAAGAATGACCTATAGCAATCTACAAGAAAATAGGACAATTCAGAATTGTGAGAAAATAATGGCAATGCTAGTCAAGTGAGTTTACCACATAATTTTGATATCTTTATAGTATTGAATGTTTTATATTTATATGAATTTCATGGAAAAGATGGTAAAGGTGAAGAAGATGAATTAGATTGGAAATAACAAATACCAAAGAAGAATAAAGAAAAGATAGTGTAGGTTTTGGATAAGAAGAGAGTGAACACAAGGCAAAGAAGTTATAAAAGGTATCTGGTATGGTAGAAAGGAATATAGGATGAATACAACACTTGTATTTCAAAATGGGAGTTGAATAAAATTGATAAGAAAAAATTATAGCAATAGTTCAATTAGAGAAAGTCATTGAAGCTAA
Source organism: Torreya grandis (assembly GCA_037957365.1). Lineage (NCBI taxonomy): Eukaryota > Viridiplantae > Streptophyta > Pinopsida > Cupressales > Taxaceae > Torreya > Torreya grandis. The sequence continues at coordinate 634,967 of JARHVA010006584.1, read as the reverse complement.
GTTGTATATAGCCAGAGGGAAATGATACAAAAAATGAGGTCAAACTTCTAGAGACCATAACTTTTTATCCATAACTCTGTTTGAGTAGTCCTTCATGCCAAAATGATGGTATCAAAAAAATTATGCAACAATAACCCACCCTATCTAGGTATGGACATTTTTTTAATTTTTTTGAAAGTCATACATGACCAATCGAGGGTCTGAAAATGCATTTTAACATTTATTTTGGTATTTTTTTATTTTTAAAAATTGTATATTTTTGTAACAGAGCATGAGATTTAGTCAAAATTTGGTTAGTAGGTTAATTTTAGTGTTTATCATATTTTTAAATATTTTAAAGCTATTTATGCTTGCATGTAAACCTTATTAAAAATGACTACTTTTAAAATTAACAAATAAAATTTTATTATTTTTTAATGTTTTTAGTTTGACATGTCAACTCCAATTTTGAGTTAAAACTTGTTTATAATTGATTTATAATTATTTCAGTCATTTAATATGAATGAATTGAGGTTATTGTTTCAAAACCTATGCTTATTTGTATTTCTTGTCTTAATAGTAGTGAGGTAAAGAGCCTTCAGCATGGCTTTCATCGAATACTTAATATAAACACAGATGATGGTCTGTTATATTGTTTTGGTTATTTAAAAATAAGTTCAAAAAAATGAAAAGGACACTACTTAATGCTAACATAGATGATGGTCTTGATTCACATGCAGCAAAGATACTTTCAATTTTTCTCTTACCATAGTTCACCCCACACTCTCTCTACATGTCCATATCCATCCTCTTTTATGCTAGCGATAGAATCATTTCTTTAGATGTCTGACCTACATCATATTTATCAATAAATGAACATATGTTTCTACTTTGTGAATGAAATATCACCGTGTACAAAATCTATTTAATTATATTGCATAGTCAAATAAGACAACAACAATAGATACGATGTGTGCTCTGTGTGAATAATAAAATGACATATGAATGGATGTAATGGGAATGCGACTGCATAGGTGAAACACCTATTAAAAAGTATTTATAGTTGGGAGAGGGTTAGCACTTATGTAGCTTGGTCATTATTGACTGAATATATTTACCCAACTTAATGCTAGTGACCCATGCACATGTGAACTAAATTAATAATTAGTAGATATATATGTAAATTAATATGCATGTTTGGAATAGATAGTAGGGTTCTTAAGATGTTTAAAAACATAATATAAGGATCAAAATCATAAGATAACATGTTGGTATGAGAGAATGACATATTGGAGCTATATTTTTCTCTAAAATTCAAATGTGTTAAATGTACATCAATATTTTCATTGTCAAATACTTAATACAAATTTTATTTATCTAATTTATAAAACATGATAAATTTTACATATAACCTTCATAACATTATACGTATAGAGGCCTTCAGGTGTGGAAAATGAAGAATCGAGAGCCAGATAAAGATTTTAGATCGCATATCCATGACAAGTTTTTCCATCCTCCTTATTTGATATCTCATGATCAGGTGACTTTTTTGGAGGGTAATTCTAGGGATGAAGAGTCTCCTATTCCTACATTGATATCTTCTCAGTCAATTGAGGAAGTTCTCATGCCTATGAGGCCAATTTTTTTGAAGGTTCATGCTAATATGGGAGCCACTGCCAAGAGGAGAGGGAAAAAAATAGAAGATGAGATTTTGATAGTGGAAATAGAGTCTTGGTAAGTGATGGTGTACACAAGATGATGGATGACTTTATTTATTATTGCGGTAGGAGAATGACTATAATTTATGGATGAATCATCACTACTCTTAAGCGGTGAAACTACATCTTTTATTTTTCCTTCTACTTTTGATGTTTCTTGCTCAGTTTGGTTAAGCTTTTTTGGTTGCCTTTGTATGTAGTGTCTCTGCTTCTTTGTTTTTTCATGCAACCTTCTTCTTAGACCCTTTTGGGTTCTTATATTTAGAGTTGAACTTATGTTGTCTATCAAATATTTTTGGTGTGGTTTTTTTTATTTTTGTGGTTTTGTGAGTTCGGTTTGTTATTTGCAACTGATTATAGATGTAATGATATTGGTGGTGGTATCTATTTTAAAAAATATTCTAGCCTACTGATTATGTCCTACACTAGTTTTTATCTCCAATCAAAAGCTTCTCCCATTTTCAAAACTCTAGCTCAAAATCATTAACCAATATTAAAAAATATTATGCATCTCATTTATTTTACTAATAATATAAATTATGCTAAAAATAATATATACATAAAACTATGAAAAAACCAAACAAAAAACATAGAAAGAAACAAAACAAAGAAATTAAAAAAAAAATTAAACTATTCAAATGCTTTAAATTATTTCTTCACATGCAAAAATACTTGAGCACACAATTTAACAAATTCATTTCCTATTACAATTTGTAATTTTTTTTGAAAAGTCATAAAGATTAATCGTAAATTCATTACATTTTTCTCAA
>JARHVA010006584.1:547500-627500 GCA_037957365.1 Torreya grandis | reverse complement strand
TCATTTGATTTGACAATGTTATTATAATAACATGTACATTTTTAAAATAGATTCTGACTATTTTTTTAAAATATTCTAGGATCTACATGAAGGAAATCCTCTTTTTCCCTATCTCATCATAATTATGGCATAATACTTTTTCCTATCTCATCATTATTATGGCATAATCCACGAGTAATAATTTAAAGGGTAAAATTATATACTCTTATTAGTTATTTTAACATAATTAAAAATATTAAATTTTTTAATGGTTAGTTTGTGGATGATATAATTTTAATAAACTTTGTTTGCATTTAGGGAATGAGAATGGTAATGAAAATTTTAGATTGATATTAGCATGTCTTGAGTCAGGGGATTAAATTTTTGAAAACTAACATTTTATTGCTTCACACTTCACAAAAAAATTATGATAAAAAATATTATGATATTTTATTTAAACTGTCTTCTTATCAAATATATGGGTATCCCCCTATTTTATGTGTGGTTGAAAAATTAATTATGGGACAATATGATCACAACTTTATAGAATAAACTATCCTCTTGAAAATAAAAATGGCTCTTTTACATGAGAAAAAGTAAATTAACTAAAGACGTTCTATGAATAATTTTAGTATATATGATGTCAATCTCATAAGCTCCAGTTAATGTCAAATCTAGATTAATTAATATAATTAAATAATTATGTGGAATTGGCATTCTAGTCTAATAAAATTATTTTAGTGAAACAAGAAGAGATATGCTTGCCTAAATCTAAAGTAAGGAATATAATTATAAATTTGTTTAAGATGAAAGAAGCTTTGGGATCAAATCTTCTATTGAGAATATACTAGGATAAAGACAACACTTGGAGTATCTTCCTTGGAAGAAAGTATCTTGTTATTGTAAAAGATCTGATCCATATATTTGCTATAGATTATTGGATGTATAGGTTTCACATATATAAATTCTTGAAGAAATGTAGAGAACTTTTAAAAAACTCCCTTTGTTGGGATATTAAAAATGGAAGATATATTAAATTATGAAAGGATGTGTGGTATAGTTTAGACCCTCTCTATAATTATCCTTTCTTCAACATTTTAGATGAGTATTTTTCAAAACATTAGGGACCTCTCTTTTTTTTAATTATTGGGTTGAAAATCAAAGTGTATTGGTATCTTAGAGAACATGTAAAAATCTATGTCTTTATATAGGCACTGATTTTGTTGATCTTCTTATTTATATATCATCTCCCTAAACTCCCACTATATATATAGGTCATTCGAAATTGATAAATTCAAATCGATTAGAGATCCTTTTAGAAACAATTTATTGAAAAAAGGTTATAATAAGTTAATATTTCATGTATTAATACACCTTTAGGGCACAGGGAAAAAGTTTTAAACCCTTGGGGACTTTGTTAAGCTAATATAAATTTTTGGTTCATCATGAATAAGAAATCATTTTCCTAAGATAGACACTAAAGGATAGATTTTAAGGGACCTTCCTGGTGCATCTTATGTCAAGATAATTTTTAAACTTTGAACCATGTTCTACTGCATTATTACTTTTTTATGTAAATTTGGTCTTGTTTCCTTAACAAAATCAACAAAATATGGGTAGTATCTAGCTCCACTCAAGAAATTTTGATTAAATGGATAGAATAAAGAGGGGATTGAGTCAACAATATTTGGGGTATGGTATCATATCTAATCATATAGAGAAAAATAAATAAATAATACAGTCTTCTGGAACTTGTCCCTCTCTAATATTGCCTCACTCTTAAAATACATGTACTCCTTAAAGAGTTTTTTATGTTTCTTAGGATTTGGTTCCGTAGTGGTGCTTCCCTCATACATTATAGGTTTGTTTTGAGTTATGAATATTTTAAGCTTAAGTTTCATTGGTATTATCTCTAGTGATTATCTTTTTATCTTTCTAGCTACTTAGCATTTTGTCTTTATTCCTATCTGCTCCAACTCAACTAGACATTTTTTATTTCTTGATTTGATCTATGAGCCAAATCCTTATTTCCTCAAGATAAATCTTTATTTTCCCTCATTTTAGTCTATCAAAACCAATAATATTATGTTTATATGAAAATCAATCATTGAAACTAATAATAAAATTGGATAATATATTATCCAAGATTTCCATCCTTAATCATACTTATAAATTAAGTGTGAACTATATGTGGAGAGAGAAAACAATCATATAGATAAGTATAATAATCATGTGGATAATAATACAGCACCAAATATTAGTTAGAGGAATAATATCATTTCATGTGACAATGTAATTCACATGATCATATCAGCTAAATGGGTTTGATAATTTAAAATTTCACATTCAAGTAAGACATAGTACTTTAAACAATTTCACTAACATAATCTATTATGACATTCAAGAAATGAAAACATAAAGGTGTATAAACTCTATGTATAGGAAGGGGGAATAAACCATAGAATACTATTCTTTTTAAATAAAATAAAATTAACATAACTTAAGAGGAAATGAGAGTTTAGAAAACCATAGGTTGAATGTTCGAAATAGTTGAGGTTCACCTTTTACATCTATTATAATTATTATTTTTAAACAAAATAAGTTTAAAAAATTATTGCAATGAATAAATATAATAGTGCTTTTATGAAATTACATAATTTAAGTCCACCTAATAAACTCATAATTGTAACAGAACAAAGTGATAAACAAATAGACTATGTAAAATAAGTGTGAATAGACAAGGAAATATTTCACCATACTATCGTTCTAAGATTATAGAAGTATCGATCTTGAAATATGATAGGACATGGATGAATGTGCATTTATAGGAAATCATTTTTGACTCTGATACCTTGAGTAATTTAGACTTGGGTAGATTCATGTTGATAAAATCCATGTTATTATGTCTATCTATATTTTATATAATATGACATGTGTAAGGTTAAAAAAACTAATTTTACTATCATTGGTTCACCTTTTATATTTTGAAATCATGTACCTCTGCATTATTGATTTGTTGGGAAGAATGTATTGATTTGTTTATCCCTTCTATTTGACTTAGCATGGTACACAAAAAATTGACTTTTTAGATCAATAAATAATTGAAGTGACATTAAAAAAATACATATCTGACATGCTAGACTCAAACCTCCAATTTTTTTTTGGAAGTGTAAGTGAAATAACTCGATAAATATTTTTGAACCTCCTTTTTCTTATAGGTTATAATACAAAAAAATAAAAGCTAAAATATTAATTTGATAAAATGGGTTAATTAAACATCAAGATATAAAAATCCATTACAAGTGTTTAATATATGAGTTAATCAAGGTAAACATGAAGTATGAGGAATAAGGTAACTCAATGTTTGGCTTTTGTCTAGGTCTATAGCTTGACATTCTTCAAAATATGTAAATAGTTTAAAATGACTTGTATACATAGGTCATGCTATAAAAATATGTCGTACAATATAAAAATGAGTATAGGAGATTCTAAAGGTGAAAAAATATCGAAAAGAGAAAAAAGGACCCACAAAGGAAATGGGGATAAACATGTGTAGGGTATGGATCTACCTAGGATAGAATCATGAAGGACATAGACCATACTTGGAATAAATAAAGTCCCAAATATCAAAGAGGACCATGAAAACATATAATATATAGTCAAATGATTATAATGGATATATTTGGTTAAGTTTTTAGATATTATCTTAAGGATCAAGGGCTAAAATGAAATAATTGTGGGGTTGGAGAAATACTATAAATATACAAATATACAAAAATATGTTAAATATTGTAAATTTTTCATACAACATTTAGGAAAAGGATTTTGTGACAAATTTAGGTGTCTTAACATATAGATTATTTTTACATAATATTTTCGAACCTACATTTTATTTTAAATCTTATATTGAACATTTACATTAATTTATCATTTGTTTTAATTGAACTTGGCTGCTCATTTTAATAAAAAACATTGTGACTCTTATTTTATGATATCATTATCTATTAAAATAGTTACTACCTATCCTAGATGCCCAAATTTCATGTATTTATTCATAATTGAGGGAATTATTTTCAACTATGTATTGAACTTCTTTCAAGTAGTATATTGTATGGCCCATTATTAAGTGTTATAAATAGAATAGGGTTGCAATATTCTATGGACTCAATTTAAATGGGAAGCATTGTAAAACAAAATTTCACTTTTTCATACCATCTGTATACACTTCATTTTAATGTTACTGATGATTTACATTTTTGGTCTTATGGGTGCATCAATCCATCTAAATGCAAATTAGAAAGGTTAAAAATGATCAGATAAATATTTTTTTGAAATTATAATAGTTCTTGCCTTGAGTTTTATTATTCCTTTTTTTATCTTATTTATTTTAAATTTTTATTTTTGTTATAACAAACAATTTTTTCCCAATAATAAAATAAACAATTAAATGGAATTTTAAAATGAAGAAAAAAAATAAAACTATTTTTATGATAAAAATTGATATTATTTTCCTTTAAATATACTAGAATAACCATTTTTACTCTTAATAAGGTATATCTCTTTTTAATTATCCATTTGTTTATCATTAGGCATTTTGAAACAAATGTTTTTATATGGCATACAAGTATGACATAAAACATAATTTTAGGAGGTATTTTGACATGCAAAGTATAGTTTACCTACATTACATTTCCCTTTGACTATTTTTATCAAATTGAAAATAGTATAAAAAATGTTCTTGAAATGAAAAAATAATATGTACCTTACATCTAAGTAAAAAATCCAAAAAAAAAAAATGTTTTGATACCCTAGTCTAGTGGTAGTGTATTGTGGCAATTTTAATTGCATCATTGATAAATCATAAGAAAAATTACATTGGTTTTTGTTTTAACATGAAAAAATCACTAATTACAACAATTTTTAAAAAATAATTAATTAATTTATTCCTTGTATAATATGTTCAAGTTGTAGAATTTTGGTGTGATTTTAGTTGGTTGTCCATTAGACTATATGGTTTGGATGACCTTTTGACAGTTTCCTACTTTCATGTTTCTTTCAATTAATATCTACAAGTTAAATAAATGAAACAACTCTTTTGTTATTTATTTTATATTTTATATTTTACTTAATTTTTATTTACTTTTTACCAGGTATTTGATTAAATTTTTATTGCATATGAAATGTAACATAACTTCTACTTTAAGAAAATCAAGTCATGAACTTTCTCAAATATTAATCTATTTATTATAATTTTATTATTTTAATTATTATTAAAATATTGGACAAGTTGAGAATGAAAATATTATGTATATGATAAATTTTCAACTCTCTTTCTTCATCCACATATATTGAATACAATTTAACTATTTCTATAAATTCTTACATTTATTACCTTTAAAAAAAAAACAATTTCTCTTTCAAAACTTGAGATAATTAACTCAAATGCATTATATGTTTGTAATATATTTGAGTAAAATCAAGAATATTATAAAAAAGTATAATAAAAATGGAATCTATGAATGATCTCAATATATATTAGTTTCAAGGATGAAATTGTATGGACCAAGAAGAAAATTTAAAAACCATTCATTTTGTTTAAACATTTTCAATTTTTATATCTATATTTTCTTATTTGATAACACTTATCAAATAGTATTTATATTTAATATCAAACTTGTATTATTTTTTGTGATATTTTTATAGATAATAATAAAGGGAAAGGGCACTTACCTTATGATAAAAAAGATCTATCTACTAGATCAAACCAAGTTAAAGATGATAAAAAATCATCAATAATAAATAAATGATATATGTTATTGATTTTTATTTTAATTTATAATCGATATATTCTATATATACTATGTTTATTTGATATAATGAATCCCACTTAAAGTTTTACATGGGAGGATGACTCACTGATTCAACAATTACTAGAGTTTTCTTTGAAATTCATTTTCTTGAAATTGGATGTATTTTATTTTTTGGGGGGTACATGTCTATATTTATATGATGGAAATCCTCCTTGAATGTGGGAAAATGTATTCAATTGATCTCTTTCATCTCCATTAAGTAATATATTATCTTACAAAGAATTTTTTTGGGTTTTATATTAAAAATCTTATTGACTTGGTTGGAAATTTAAAAATATAATTTTGGTTCTCGATCATATGCATGAATGATGGATCTTTCACCATTACTAAGCAAGCAATAATTTTTTCGTTCATGTTAAGGATATTTAATCCCTTCCATACAAGCACAACTACCTAACACATCACCATATGTATCAATGTACTTCAACTTCATGAAATAAATGTTATTTTATACCACACTAAATCAATATAATATAAGTTGTTAATATAATGGAAGTTGTCAGTGGGTTCAATATTTTATAATTAATTCTCCATAAATATTTAACAGAGGAGACCTTCATAATACCAATCTTAACTAGGAAGAAGGTGAAGAGCATCAAAGCTATCTAGTAAATTTACTAGAGAGTTAGTCTCTTAGTAGTTGTGGGAGAAAGAAATGTCCAAAAAATGGAATGACGGGGAAATATATTTAATGATTTAGTTGAGTTTATATTAATCCAATATTTTGGATTTATCAATGTTAAAAATCAATACAAAATCACCTTATACTAATACATTTTTGAAATTTGAATCAAATATCAATTCTCAAACCTGTGAAAATAACTAAAACTTTAATGAAATTGTTTGAAGACCATGGAATCTTCAAGGAAAAATAGGAGAGAACTTGTCCCTAATTATCTCTAAATATTCCTCCACCACTAGAAATACATGTTTTACTTTTGGATGCCCCATTGAAATTTATCTTGAAAAAATTATATTGCAGAGGTTTCCTCCACCACTAGAGGTTTCCTCAAGGAAAAATAGGAGATAACTTGTCCCTAATTATCTTTAAATATTACTTCACCACTAGAAATACTTTTGTTGTTTTAAGGAATGAGGATGAAATTTTTATGAGTAAATTCCATTTTAAGAGAATATGATAATATTCTTGAGTGATTTTATTTTTATAAGAAAACACTTTACCCTTAAAAACCTCTTGATGAAGTGTTTTGATTTTAAGATTGAGGAGATCTTTAAAGAGGGATAGGTTCATAAAGATTCTATTATTTATTTATTAATTTCAACTTATGTCAAACATGTCAATGTTAAAAGTTGCATGTTTTCAATTTTTATTTATTTAATAGCATGAGATATAGCATTTATAATGTATATTTTATTGGATAAATTGTCATACTTCACTTAGAAGGTCCCTATCTTGCCTCCAAATCCTATAAAAACCCATCTTTCCCTTCATAGATAAGAAATATGGCATTCAATCAAATTATATCTTAATATAAAAGATGAGTTTTTTCTTTGTATAATGGATAATACTCTTTTGGGCTTGTAGACTTTCTTGCTAAAGGTTAGTAAGATAATTTTATGTACTCAAAGACTAATACACAAAAAACATGAACATTATTCATTTCCAATGGATGTTTATTCACAAGGAATTTCTTCATTTAATGGATCCAACCCACAACTAAAAGGTTTGACCCAATTATCAATTTTTTTAGATTTGGTATTCTTTGTCTGGAAGAAGTGAATATTAATAGTTTACCTTCAAATATGAAATTTAAAACCATTTTAACTGACACTACATGTCACATCATTAACCATGACATAGAACATGATAGACTAATCACTATGATAATTTCAAAATTTTAATCATGTTTAAAAGATTTGGGTGTTGACCTGTTTAATCATTCACTTTTGATGGTGTTTAAATTTAATGGAAAAATACTTGGGGTAGACGATCTCTACACCTCCAACAATCTCATGATGAGAAGTTATTTAGTGATGACTAGCGAAGTAAAATCCAAATGCTGACTAGATAATTTATGTAGACTTCAAGATTGTTGAATCTATTCAAGATAATGAAAAGGCTCTACAATTGAATATGATGCTAATTTCACGATTTGATTGTTAGTGTTAGATTTAGTTTATAGTGTTATATTAGTCTAGGAAATTTGTTTAATTCAATTATGTCCTAAATTAATTGTGTTGGATTTGAGGTTATTAAAAAAGTATATGATACTAATCCATATTTTGGAGATATAGTTGAGTAATATAGGAATCAATTGACATTTGAGACAAGTAATATCTATGATGACTATCTCATGTAGGATAGTTATCTCTTCAAAGGGAAACACCTATGTATTCTAATTGGGTCTCTAAGAGATAATATTATAAGATAATTGTACAATGTTGGTTTGATTGGACATATTGCTAAGACAAAGACAATAGCTTTTTTGGAGATATATTTTTGTCCAAAGATGAAGAGAGATGTGATAAGATATGTTTCAAGGTGAAGGATATGTTAGGTGGAAAAAGGACAAGCAAAAAATATAATCATGTACATGCCACTACCAGTTCCAAGAGCAATATAAATAGATTTGAGTATAGATTTTGTGTTGGAATTGTAAAACACATAGAGAGGTGATGATTAAATCTTGGTTATTGTAGATAGGTTTTCTAAGATGGTTGATTTTATTATATGTAAAAATAAATGATGCCACTAGAGTTGAATAACTATTTTTCCAGGATATTGTGAGATTGTGTAGCATTCCAAAAATAAATTACTTCAAATAAGGACATGAAATTTCTAAGTCAATTTTGAATGAATTGATAGAGGAATATGGGAACCAAGGGATCATTTATTAGTGTGTACCACCCATAAATAGTTGTACAAATAGAATTTGTAAACAAGAACTTGCGAAATTTGTTGAGGTGCATAGTTAAAGAGAAGCCCATGTAATGGGACTTCACTTTACCATAAGTTGAGTTTGTATATAATAATTCAATGAATAGATCAATAGGTAAAGTCAACATTTCATATTTTTTATGGGAGAAATCCTATAAATGTTTTATATTATATAAAATTATGAATTACGAAATGAGTTAGTGATGATGCAAAAGCATTTATAGAGAATATACAATAGTTTTAAGAAGAAATAAGAAGAAAATTACAAGAAATTAATGAAAAGTATAAAATAATAATAGATGTAAGAAGAAAGTCAAAAATATTTGAGGAATGAACTATAGCAATGGTTTACTTGAGGAAAGAGAGATTTATGAAAGGCACATTTAACAAGTTGAACTACAAGAAAATTGGACTATGCAGAATTATGGAAAAATAATGACAATGCTTTTGAGGTGAGTTTACCGCATAATTTAGATATCTCTATAGTATTGAATGTTTTAAGTTTATATGATTTCCATGGAGAAGATGCTGAAGGTGAAGAAGATGAATTAGACTGGAAACAAAAAGTACCAAAGAAGAATAAAGAAAAGATAGTATAGGTTTTGGATAAGAAGACAATGAACATGAGGCAAAGAAGTTATAAAAGTTATGTGGTATGGTAGAAAGGAATATAGGATAAATACAACACTTGTATTTTTAAATGGGAGCTGAATAAAATTGAGAAGAACAAATTATGGCAGTAGTTCAATCAGAACAAGTCATAGAAGCTGAGTTGTTTACTGCTAGAGGAGAATGATGCAAAAAATGAGGCCAAACTTCCAGAGGCCATAGATTTTTATCCATAACTTTGTTTGATCACTCATTCATGCCAAAATGACCATATCAAAAATTTTAATACAATCATAACTTGCCTTATCTAGTTATGGACATTTTTTTTATTTTTTTCGAAAGCCATACATGACCATCAGAGGGTCTAAAAATGCATTTTTATTTTTTTTTGATATTTTTCTATTTTTAAATATTATATATTTTTGTAACAGGTTGTGAACTTTAGTTAAAATTCATCTGATGGGTTAATTTTAATGTTTAAATTATTTTTAAATATTGTTACAACTATGCATACTTGCATGTAAAACTTATTAACAATAACTGTTGTTAAAATTAATGAATCATGTTTTATTATTTTTTAGATTTTTTAATTTCACATATCAATTCCAATTCAAAATTAAAACTTGTTTATGAATGATTTGTAACTATTTAAATCATTTAATATGAATGAATAAAAGTTATCTTTTCAAAACCTATGTTTATTAGTATTTTCTTATCTTAATAGTAGTGATGTTCATTAATATATAGGGTAAAGAGCCTTCAACATGGGTTTCATCGAATACTTAATATAAACACAGATGATGGTCTCTTTTATTGTTTTGGTTATTTTAAAATAAGTTTAAAAAAATCAAAAGAAAACTAATTAATGCTAACATAGATGATGTCATTGCATAGATGTTGGTCTTCATTCGCATGCAGCAAAGATACTAGTTTCGCTCTTACCATACTTCACCGGACACTCTCTCTATGTATCCATATCCATTCTCTTTTATGATAGAGATAGAATCGTTTCTTTCCGTGTCTGACAATATTTATCAATAAATCAACATATGTTTCTACTTTGTGAATGAAATGTCACCGTGTACAAAATCTATTTAATTATATTGCATAGTCAAATAAGACAACAACAATACATACGATGTGTACTCTGTGTGAATAATAAAATGTCATATGAATGGATGTAACGGGAGGGCGACTGCATAGGTGAAACACCTACAAACATAAGTAAGAGGCATGGTTACATTAGAGCGTAGATCATAGTTAGGAAGAGACATAGCTATAGAGTAAGCAGTCTCTGACTCTCCCCTTGAGATGGACGTAGTTAGGCAGCAACGCTTCCTTCTTAAACCCCGCCTTTTCCAGCACTCTTGCGGATGCCACGTTGTCAGGGAGAACAAGAGCTTCTAATCTCAGTATTCCCTGCAACTCTCTCAAACCCATCTTCACCGCAGCTACGACAGCTCGAGTGGTCACACCCATTTTCCAGTATTTTCTGGAGATGGCGTATGCCAGCTCAGCCCGGCAGCTGTGAATGCCACTTCCTTGCTTCAGCATAATGTGTCCGATGGCCTTATTACTTCCATTTATGCATATGGCTTTCATCCACGGATGGGGAATCGCCACCTTGGCAACATACTCTGCTGCCTGCTGCTTGGATTTGAAGGGCTCCCACGTCATGAACCGTGTCACTTCTTCGTCGCTCGCCCACTCGTAGAAGTCATCCACGTCGGCCATACAGAAGTTCCTCAATTGCACTTGCACTTGCCCCTCACCATTCTCAGTATTATTCACCATTGTTTCGCTTCGCTTCACAGGACTTCAGTTTTTTAACTCAATATTTATATTTGTATACTGACCAGTTGGTTTGAGTGGATAATAATGTAAGCTCCAATTTATAGGCATTGGCTACGCTCAATATTGTTAACCTGGTCTACGTAGTAAAACGTGATTGAATATTTAAAGTGGGTTCTGGCATCTTCGTAGAGATGACAAGGAATAATATATTCTTCTAAAGCAAGGCAGCAGCACAAGCACAATTAATGCATGCTTAAAGTTTAGGCATCACGTTTGATTCTTCTACCTGAGACGGTCTTGTGAGAAATAATATATTCTTCCACTTCGTTGGCAAAATGTGCAAATAGGCTGCAGTCGTATAATAAGTGTATTCTTCCTCCCATTTCTATCTGATATGCTTATTCACAGACGAAAAGTGCTCAACATTATCAGTCACATCAACCCTTCATCCCACATGCTCACCTGAATAACATTGTCACATCAAAAGATATATCTGTAGCCAATATTTGTGGTTGTATTTTTTCTCCGCATGATTCTTTTATTTCTCCGTATGCAGGGGACCATCAATCAGTCGAGATTCCACGTGAGTATCATATTTATGATTACGACTTGGGTGGGAATCCGCAGCGGTACTTTATCCAATTTTATTTCTAGTGGTATGTGCTCAGGCACCCTTCTTAGATTCTTTTGGGTTCTTATATTTAGAGTTGTATTTATGTTATCTTTTAATTTTTTTTTGGTGTGGTTTTTTTATTTTTGTGGTTTTGTGAGAGTTTGGTTTGTTCTTTGCAATCTATTATAGATGTAACAATATTGGTAGTGGTATCTATTTTTAAAGAGATTTTGGCTTATTGATTGTGTCCTACACTAATTTTTAGCTCCAATTAAAAGTTTTTCCCATTTTCAAAACTCTAATTCAAAATCATTTACCAATATTAAAAAATGTTATGCATCTCAATTATTTGACTAATAATATAAATTATGCTACAAATAATATATACATAAAACTATGAAAAAACAAAAAAAAAAAAAAAAAAAAACAGAAGAAAAGAAAAAAAAGATAATAATTAAACTATTGAAATGCTTTAAAGTATTTCTTTCACATGCAAAAATACTTGAGTACACTATATAACACACTCATTTCCTATTACAATTTGACTTTTTTTTTTTTGAAAATTCAAAAAGTTTAATCGTATGCTTTTCAAAGTTGTTGAACCATGTCATTTATGTTGGTAAATTTACTTTCCATGATAAAATTATGACAACAATACCATTGTAGATAGGAACCCCTTTTTTTTTAACTCTAAGTCTATTAAAAAATATAAGTGCTAAGTATTTAAATCCAATGTTGACTAAAACACTGTAACATTCTTTCAATATTTACCCAATACAGAGGCATTATATTCATTCATTGTATTATTCTAAAATAAGCAAGTAATAACACTCAATTAAATTATAATGGTACAAATAATATATAATATGCTACGATTAATGTATATATGGATGTGCAACAAACTTCAACAATACTTGGGCATTATATTCATTCATTGTATTATTCCAAAATTAAAAAGTAATAAAACTCAAGTAAATTAATATGCTACAAATAATATATAATATTTTACAATTAATGTATATATGGGTTTGCAGCAAACCTAAATAATTTTTAAATGAAACTATTCATAAATTTATATCTAGTTGTATGAAATGTAAGTGAACCTCAATATAATTAGTAAACACAAAAATAATAAAATAATAAAATATAACATAGAAACTATACTTAGAAAGTAACATAGAGACTGGGTTTAGAAGGCATCATTTAAAAGTGATTCTTCAAAGATTTTTTTTTGAGTTCAAATATGACAAGCTCATTCAGTTCAGATCCATTCATTTTTAAATTTAAATATTAGTAGCTTATCAGCTTACTTATGTTAGACCTTCCAAAACAACCACAAAAAAATAATCTACGCTAATTATGGTTGGTCTCAAAAAAAAAAAAAAAGTTCATTAGTTTCCTGATTATCCATATGTGGGGTATTTAGATATCGTTTAGTGCCAGCACTTCATTCTAATAAATTATGTATTTAAGACATTATTTTCATATCCCTATGACCACATTTTACATATCATAGAAAATTAAAGGGATATTTTGCATACTTATTGAAAATTATTTTATTGTACATTTGTATTTATTTTTCATCTCCACATGAGATCATAATGATAATAGTTTGGATCCATTTCAATGAACCATTATCATACATTCAGTTTAGAATGAATGGTATTACATTGAGGTTTGAATTTTAACCTTTTCATATATTTTTTAAAACTAAGCATGTCAATTTTAATCTAATATATAGAGATTCATGGAGATGTTCAATCATTTGTTTCATTCTATCAAGTATTTTATGAAAAATGGATTTCCATATAAAATATGATACACTTTCATTTTTTACATCATAAACAATGGATTTACAGTCACTTTCAATATGTGAATTTATAATGTTGATTTTTGGATCCCACAATTAAACATTTTTTTTTAACTCGAAATACATCTCTTAATTTATGTATTCATTACAGTACATGTCTTAGACCTTTGGAAATATCAGATAATTTACTTTAAACATATGATTTCATTGATTTCATATGAGGTTCTTTCTCGTTTGGATTCTCACCCAATAAGCATCCAAAATGCTCCCATGAGGAGAGAAATTCATACTTGAAGTATGTTTGGGCTATTATAATGATTGATAATAAAAAAATTATATCTTATACTACTATCAAAATTCTAGTTACTTCAAATATTTATGATTCTAATAATATGGCTCAACTTGCTTTGTGAGAACAAAAAATAAGCATCCATCCTTCGACAACATATTTTTTTATGTGGTTAAAAAAATATTTAAATAAGAGTAGTATGATTCAATTAATACACCATTATCATAATTAGAATGAGGTAAATTATAAACTATTTTGGCACACACATCTTTCCAAAAAGTGAATTTCACAATGTCGTTATGTAAAAGAATCATCAAATAACTAATGAAAGTTCTAAATATATATGTGAATAATATTATATAAAAAATAATAAATTATACTATATTATTAAATAATAAATTATAAACTATATCAATATTGATCTCATATATTGTGAAGTATTCAAATAATTCACGGTCATCTTAAAAGTTATTTATAAAGGTCTGTAAGTCAACTCATAACTTATTCATGGTCATAGATAACATAAAATTTATGTCTCTAAGCTTGGAGAACATTCCATATCAATTTTATTATTACTAGCATATCACATCAAAATTTTAATCATGCTCTACAAACCAAGCATATACATATAATTTACATACACTAGAAAACATCACATACAATAAAAATGACTTAAATTTAATGAGTTCAGATTATCTTTTAAAAAAAATAAAAAAACAAATAGTACTAAACCATAAAATTAATTAGTTTATTGTTCCATTTTCATTCACAACATCATCAATCAAGAATGCTTCTAGTTTTCAATCTAGTCAATGTTCAATGTGTCGATTAAATATTTATTGAAACCAATTGTTGATACTAATAGTTCCAATTAGATTAATTAGGAATTGGTATACTTGCTTATGGTAATATAATAAAAACATAAAATAAAATGATAATTTATCCACAAATCATTCTAAAAACAATAATATCATGATGATATGATAATCATTGAAACTAAAAATAAAAATCGCTGCTATATGTGGGGGCAAATAACATTGTGCCAAGAAATACAATAATGATGGAAAGAAATATAATAAAGTTACAACTGCATAAAGGCCCTCTCTATGTTCATCAATTAAAGAATCATGGGGATAATAATACAACCAAAAATATTGGGTAAAGGTTATCATTTGATGTGATAATGTTATTATACCAACATGCACATTTTGCCAATAGAGTCTGACTATTTTTTAAAAATATTCAAGGATCTTCATGAAGGAAATCCTTTTTCTTCCTATCTTATCATAATTATGACATAATCCTTATTCCTAACTCATCATCATTATGGCATAAGTCTTCTTCTTATCTAATCATCATTATGCCATAAACCTTGAGTACTAATTTAAATGGAAAAAATATACAACCTTATTAGTGATTTCAACACAATTAAAAATATTAAAATTTTTAATGGTTAGTTTGTGGGTGATATAATTTTAATAAACTTTGTTTGCATTCAGAGAATGAGAATTTTAAAGAAAATATCAGAATGATATCAACATGTCTTGAGTCAAAAGATTAGCTTTTTGAAACTAAAATTTTATTACTTCACACTTCACTTTACAAAAAAAATTATGATAAATAAAATTATTGGATTTTATTTAGGCTCTATTTGTAACAAATAGTTGGGGATCCCCCTATTGTATGGGTGGTTGAAAATTTAATTATGGGACAATATGACCACAACATTATAGAATAAATATCCTCTTGAAAATGAAAATGACCCTGTTACGTAAGAAAAAATAAACTAATTGAAGAAGTTATCTAAATAATTATAATATATATGGTGTAAATATCATAAGCTCTAGTTAGTTTCAAATCTAGATTAATTAATATAATTAAATAATTATGTGGAATGGTCATTCTATTCTAATAAAATTATTTTAGTAAAATAGGAAGATATATGCTTGCCTAAATCTAAAGTAAGGGATATAATTATAAATTTGTTCAAGATGAATGAAGCTTTGGGATTAAATATTCTATGGACAATCTACCAAGATAAAGATAACACTCTGAACATATTACTTGAAAGAAAGTATCTTGTTATTGTAAAAGATCTAATCCTAATATTTACTATAGATTATTGGAGATATAGGTTTCACATCTAGAACTTCCTTAGGAAATGTATAGACCTTTTCTAAAACTCACTTTGTTGGATATTGAAATTGGAATATATATTAAATTATGAAAGGATGTGTGGTATAGTGTATACCCGCTCTATAATCATCCTTTCTTCAACATTTTAGAAGAGTAGTTTTCACACCATTGGGGACCTATTTTTTATAATTATTGGGTTGAAACTCAATGTGTATTGGGATATTAGAGAAGATGGAAAAAAATAAGTCTTTATATAGTCACTCATTCTGTTTATCTTTTTATTTATTTATCTTCTCCCTAAATTTCCACCGTGTATGTAGCTCATTACAAATTGATGAATTAAAATTGATTGGAGATCCTTTCATAAACATTTTGGTGAAACAAGGTTATACTGAGTTAACCTTTCATGTATTAATACACCTTTATGGCATGTGGAAAAAAATTTAAACCCTTGGGGACTTTCTTAAGATAATATAATTTTTTTGTTCATCATGAAGAAGAAATTGTTTTTCTAAGACAAACACTAAAGGATAGGTTTTAAGGGACCTTCCTATGTATCTTATGTTAAAATAATTTTTAAACTTTGAACCATTTTCTACAAAATTATTACCTTTTTAGGTAAATTTGGTCTTGGTTCCTTAAGAAAATGAATAAACGTTGGGTAGTATCTAGTTCTACTTAGGAAATTTTGATTAAATAGATGGAATAAAGAGGGGATCAAGTCATAAATATTTATGGTATGGAACCATATCTAATCATAAGGAGGAAAATAAATAAATAGTATAGTCTTCAAAAACTTGTCCCTCTCTAAATATTTCATCACTCTTAAACTACATGTACTACTTAAAGAGTTTTATATGTTTATTAGGATTAGTTCTATAGTGGTGCTTCCCTCATGCACTCTAGGTCTATTCTAAGTTGGTAAGATTTTAAGGTTCAGTTTCATTAGCCTTATCTCTAGTGATTAGATTGTTAGCTTTCTAGCTACTTAATGTTTTATCTTTGTGCCTATCTGGTTCAACTCAACTAGACATTTTCTTTTCTTTTCTAGATATGATCTATGAGACAAATCCTTTTTTCCTTAGGATAAATATTTATTTTCCCTAATTTTAGTCTATCACAACCAATAATATTATGCTTATAGGATAATTAATCAATGAAACTAATAATAAAATTGTATAATGTGTTGTCCAAAATTCCCATCCTTAATCATACTTATAAATTAAGTGTGAACTATATGTGGAGAGAGAAAAAAATAGTATGGATAAGTATCATAATCATGTGGAGAATAATGCATCCCCAAATATTGGTTAATGGAATAATATCATTTCATGTGATAATGTAATTCACATTATCATATCGGCTAAACAGGTTTGAAATTTTAAAATTGGGCATTCAAGCAAGACATATTACTCTCATCAATTTCACTAACAAAATCTATTATGAAATTTAATAAATGAAAAATTAAAGGTGTATAAACTATATCCATAGGAAGGGGCAATAAATCATAGAATAATAGTCTTTCTTTTTTAAAAATTAGCATAACTTAAGAGGAAATGTGAGTTCGAAAAACCATAGGTTGAATGTTTGAAATAGTTGAGGTTCACCATTTATATCTATTATAATTATTATTTTTAGAAAAAATAGGTTTATTAAATTATTCCAATGAATAGATATAATAGTATTTGTATGAAAGCACATAATTCAAATCCACCTAATCAACTCATAATTGTAACATAGTAAAGTGATAAATAAATAGACTATGTAAAATAAATGTGAAGAGATAAGGAGATATTTAACCTTAATATTGTTCTAATATTTGAGAAGTATGGATCTTGAAATATGATAGGACATGAATGAATGTGTATTTATAGGAAATCATTTTCAACTCTTCTACCTTGAGCAATTTAGAATTTGGTAGATTCATGT
This sequence comes from Torreya grandis, assembly GCA_037957365.1. Taxonomy (NCBI): domain Eukaryota; kingdom Viridiplantae; phylum Streptophyta; class Pinopsida; order Cupressales; family Taxaceae; genus Torreya; species Torreya grandis. The sequence continues at coordinate 609,572 of JARHVA010006584.1, read as the reverse complement.
TTATAAAATCTAATTTGTCAGGTCTATCTCTATTTTATATAATATGACATGTGAAAGGTTAAAAAAACTAATTTTACTATCATTGGTTCACATTCTATATTTTGATATTCATGTACCTATGCATTATTGATTTTTTGGGATGAATGTATTGATTTGTATATTCCTTATATTTGACTTAGCATGGTACACATAAAATTGGCTTTTTATATCAATAAATAATTGAAGTGACATTAAAAAAATACATATCTCACATGCTAGAATCAAATATCCACAAATTTTTGAAAGTGCAAGTGAAATAACTCGATAAATAGTTGTGAACCTCCATTTTATTTTAAGTTATAATACAACAAAATATAAGCTAAAATATTAATTTGATAAAATGGGATAATGAAACATCAAGGTATAAAAATTCATTAAAAGTGTTTAATATATGAGTAATAATGTAACTCAGTGTTTGGATTTCTCAAGGTCTATAGCTTAACATTCTTCAAAATTTGTAAATAGTTTAAAATTACTTGTATACATAGGTCATGCTATAAAAGTATATTGTACAATATAAAAATATAAAAATGAGCATAGGTGATTCTAAAGGTGAAAAAATAACAAAAAGAGAGAAAAAAGAAAGGACCCACAAAGCAAATATGGATAAACATGTGTAAGGTGTGGGTTTACCTTGGATAGAATTATGTATGGCATAGATCATATTTGGAATGAATAAAGGCCCAAATATCAAAGAAGACCATGAAAACATATAATATTTAGTCAAATTATTATAATGGATAGATTTGGTTTAGTAATTAGATATTATCTTAAGGATCAAGGGCTAAAATGAAATAAATGCTGGGTTGGAGAAATCTTATAAATATTCTAGAATTTTCATAAAACATTTAGGAAAAGGATTTTGTGACAAATTTAGGTGTTTTAACATATAGATTAGTTTTAGATAATATTTTCAAACCTACACTTTATTTTAAATCATATCTTGAACATTCTCATTAATTTATCATTCTTTTTAATTGCACTTGGCTGTGCATTTTATGAAAAACATTGTTACTCTTATTTTATGATTTCATTATCTATTAAAATAGTTACTACCTATCCTAGATTCCAAAATTTCATGTATTTATTCATAATTATGGAAATTAATTTCAACTATGTATTGAAGGTCTTTCAAGTGGTATGTTTTATGACCCATTGTTAAGTGTTATAAATAGAATAGGGTTCCAATATTCTATGGACTCAATTTAAATGGGAAACATTGTACAACCAAATTTTTAGTTTTCCATACCATATGTACACACTTCATTTAATGTTACTATTGAGTTACATTTTTGGCCTTATGGGTGCATCAATCTATCTAAATATAAATTAGAAAGGTTCAAAATGATTAGACAAATATTTTGTTGAAATTGTAATAGTTCTTGCCTTGATTTTTTTAATTCATTTTTTATCTTATTTATTTTCAATTTTTATTGTTTTTATAATAGACATTTTTTCTGAATAATAAAATAAACAATTAAATGGAATTTAAAAATGAAGCAAAAAATAAAACTATTTTAATGATAAAAATTGATACTATTTTCATTTAAATATAACAAAATAACCAATTTTATTCATAAGAAGGTATATATCTTTGTAGTTTATCCATTTATTTATAATGATACATTTCAAAACAATTTTTTTATATGGCATACAAGTATGACCTAAAACATAATTTTAGGAGGTATTTTGACATGTAATGTATTGTTTGTCTGCATTACATTTCACATTGACTATTTTTAACATGTGGATAAGAGTATCAAAAATGTCATTTCAATGCAAATATTTATGTACCTTACATCTAAGTAAAATATCCAAAAAAATTATATGTTTTAATACCCTAGTCTAGTGGTAGTGTATTGTGGCAATTATAATTGAATCATTCATAAATCATAAGAAAAATTACATTGGTTTTTGTTTTAGCATGAAAAATTCACTAATTATAATATAATTTAGCTCTTTTTTTTTAAAAAAAAAATTCCGTATGTAATCTCTTCAAATTGTAGAATTGTGGTGTGATTTTAGTTGGTTGTCCATTAGACTATATGGTTTGGATGACGTTTTGATAGTTTCTTGATTTCATCTTTCTTTTAATTAATATCTAAAAGTTAGATAAATGAAAAATATATTATGTTATTTATTTTATGTTTTTTATTTTAATTAATTTTTATTTACTTCTTTCCAAGTATTTGACTAAATTTTTATTGCATATGGAATGCAACTGAACTTCTACTTTAAAAAAATCAAGTTATGAACTTTCTCAAATATTAGTCTCTTTATTATAATTTTATTATTTTAATTATTATTAAAATATTAGACAAGTTGAGAATGAAAACATTATGTATATTATAAATTTTATACTTTCCTTCTCCATCCACATATATTGAATATGATTTAACTATTTCTATAAAATCTTACATTTATTACCTTTTTTGTAAAAACATTTTCTCTTTCAAAACTTGAGATAATTACGTCAAATTCATTATATGTTTATAATATATTTGGGTAAATACCATAATATTATAAAAACATATAATAAAAATGGAATCTATGAATTATCTCAATATGTATTAGTTTCAAGGATGAAATTGTATGCACCAAGAAGAAAATTTAAAAACCATTCATTTTGTTTTAAAAATTTTAATTTTTTATATTTATGTTTTCAATTTTTTTAACACTTATCAAATAATATTTAGATTTAATATCAAAATTGTAAAAAAATTTGTAATATTTTGATAGATGATAATAAGGGGAGAGGGCACTTATGTTATGGTAAAAAAAGGATCTATCTACTAGATCAAACCAAATTAAAGTTGATAAAAAATCATCAATAATAAAAAAATGACATATGTTATTGATTTTGATTTTAATTTATAATCGATATATTCTATATTTACTATGTTTATTTGATATAATTTATGCCACACAAATATGTACATGGGAAGATGACTCATTGATTCAACAATTACTAGAGTTTTCTTTACAATTCTTTTTCTTCAGATTGGATGTATTTTGTTTTTTGGGGGTTACATGTATATATTGATATGATGGAAATCTTCCTCGAATGTGGGAAAATGTGTTCAATTGATCTCTTTCATCTCCATCAATTTATATGCATGAATGATGGACCTTTCACCATTCCTAAGCAAGCAATAATTTTTTGGTTCATGTTAAGGAGATCTAATCCCTTCTATACATGTACAACTACCTATCACAACATCATATGTATCAATAAAATTTATCTTTATGGAATAAATATTATATTTTACAACACTAAATAAATATAATATAAGTTGTCATTAAAATGGAAGTTGTCAGTGGGATCAATATTTTATAATTAATTCTTAGTAGATATTTGAGGGAGGAGGCCTTCATAATAACAATCTTCACTATGAGGAAGGTGAAGAGCATCAAAGCTATCTAGTAAATTTACTAGAGAGTTAGTCTCTTACTAGTTTTCACAGAAAGAAATGTCCAAAAAATAAGGAACGACAAGGAAATATCTTTAATGATTGAGTTGAGTTTCTAGTAATCCAATATTCTAGATTTATCAATGTTAACAATCAATACAGAATCACCTTATACTAATAATTTTCTAAAATTTCAATCAAATAGCAATTCTCAAACTTGTGAGAATAACTATAAATTCAATGAAATTGTTTGAAGACCATGGAATCTTCAAGTTATAATAGGAAATAACTTGTCCCTAATTATCTCTAAAGATTCCTTTGCCACTAGAAATACATGTGTTACTTTTGGATGCACCATGGAAATTTATCTTGATAAATTTATAGGCCAAAGGCTTCCAACTAGCCAAAAAAATTTTGTTGATTTAAGGAATGAGGATGAAATTTTTATTATATAAATTCCATTTAAAGGGAATATGAAAATATTGTCCAGTGATTTTATTTTTATAATTAAACACTTTAACCTTAAAAATATCTTGATGAAGTGATTTTATTTTAAGAGTAGGGAGATATTTGGAGAGGGACATGTTCTGAAATATTTTATTATTTCTTTCTTAAGTAATGTTTCATAATTTAAAATTTTGTCGAAGTTGTCAATGTTAAAAGTTGTATGTTTGCAGTTTATGTAACTAATACTGTGAGTTATAATATTTATAGTGTATATTTTATTGGATAGATTATCATACTTCACTTAGAAGGTCCCTATCTTGGCTCCAAATCTTATAAAAACCCATCTTTCCCTTCATAGGTAAGAAATATGACATTCACATAGCTTATATCTTAATATAAAAGATGACTTTTTTAGTAGAATGGATAATACTCTTTTGAGATTGTACATGTCAGGTAAGAAAAAAAAATGTACAAAATATAGTGATATAGTTACCACTACCAGTTCCAAGAAGACCATGGACAAATTTGAGTATGGATTTATTGTTGCGATTACAAAACACATAGACAAGTAATGATTTAATTTTTGATATTGTAGACAAGTTTTCTAATATGGTTGATTTTATTATATGTAAATAAATTGATGCCACTAGAGTTACATAACTATTTTTTTAGGATATTGTGATATTGTGTAGTGTTTCAAAAATCATTGCATTAGATAAGGACATGAAATTTCTAAGTCATTTTTGGAGGAAATTAATGATGATGATTGTAACCAAGGGATTATTTAGTAGTGTGTACCACCCACAAATAGTTGTACAAATAGAAGACATAAGCAAGAGCTTGAAAAAATTATTAAGTTTCATAGTTAGAGAGATCCTGAAGTAATGGGACTTGACTTTACCATATGTTGAGTTTGCATATAATAATTTAATGAATAGATCAATAGGAAAATCAACATTTCATTTTTTTATAGGAGAAATACTATGAGTGTTTTAGATTTGGTAGAATTACCAATATGAAATGAGTTAGTGATGATGCAGAAGCATTTGTAGAGCATATATAATAGTTTTAAGAAAAAGTAAGAAAAAAATTACAAGAAAGTAATGAAAAGTATAAAGAAACAATAGATGTAAGAAGAAAATCCAAAATATTTTAAGAATGACTTATAGAAATGGTTCACTTGAGGAAAGAGATATTTTTGAAAGGCACATATAACAAGTTGAACTACAAGAAAATTGGACTGTGCATAATTGTGAAAAAAAAATGATAATGCTTATGAGGTGAGTTTACCACATAATTTTTATATCTCTATTGTATTTAATGTTTCATATTTATATGATTTCCATTGTGAAGATGGTGAAGGCGAAGAAGATGAATTAGATTGGAAACAACAAGTACCAAAGAATAATAAAGAAAAGATAGTGCAGGTTCTGGATAGAAAGATAGTGAACATGAGGTAAAGAAGTTATAAATATATTTGGTAAAATAGGTAGGAATACAAGAGGAATACAACACTTGTATATAAAAATGGGAGTTTCATAAAATTGATAAGAATAATTAAGATAGTATTTCAATCAGAGCAAGTCATAAAAGTTGAGTTGTTTTAAACTAGTTATCCATAACTCTATTTGAGCACTCCATGCTAAAATGACCATATCAAAAATTTCAAATAAACCATAACCCACCCTATCTAGTTATGGACGTTTTTTAATTTTTTTTTAAAGGCCATACATAACCATCCGAGGGTCCAAAAATACATTTTAAGATTTTTTTGATATTTTCCTTATTTTAAAAATTATATATTTTTGTAACTGGACATGAACTTCAGTCATAATTCATCTAATAGATTAATTTTAGTTTTTAGCTTATTTATTTTTTTTTTTAGAGCTATGCGTGCTTGCATGTGAAACTTACTAAAAATACCCATTATTGAAAATAACGGATCAAGTTTTATTATTTTTTAGAGTTTTTAAATTTACATATCAACTCCAATTCTACATTGAGATTTATTTATGAATGATTTGTAATTATTTGAATCATTTAATATGAATCAATAAAAATTGTGAAATTCAGGGTAAAGACCCTTCAATATGGGTTTCATCGACTACTTAATATTAACACATATGATGATATTCAATAGATGATGGTCTCTTTTGTTGTTTTTTTAAATAAGTTTAAAAAAATCAAAAGGAAACTAATTAATGCTAACATAGATGATGGTCTTGATGCGCATGAAGCAAAGATACTTTCATTTTATCTCTTACCATAATTCACTAGACACTCTCTCTATGTATCCATATCCATCCTCTTTTATACTAGAGATAGAATCATTTCTTTACATGTCTGACCCAAATCATATTTATCAATAAATTAACATATGTTTCTACTTTGTGAATGAAATGTCACCGTGTACAAAATCTATTAAATTTTATTTCATGGTCAAATAAGACAACAATAGATATGATTTGTGTTATTTGTGAATAATAAAATGACATATGAATGGATGTAATGGGAAAGAGACTGCATAGGTGAAACATAAATAAGAGGCATGGTTACATTAGAGCATAGAACATAATTAGGAAGGGACATAGATATAGAGTAAGCAGTCCCTGAGTCTCCCCTTGAGATGGACGTAGTTTCCAACACTCTTATGGATGTTACATTGTAAGGGAGAACAAAAGCTTCTATTATTTGGCCTTATTTCTTCTATTTATGCCACTTCCTTTCTTTAGCATCATGTCTTCGATAGCCTTATTTCTTCTATTTATGCATATGGCATTGATCGATAGATGGGGAATCACCACCTCAAAAACATACTTTGTTGCCTATTATTTGGATTTGAATGGATCCCAAGTCATGAACCATGTCACTTCTTCATCGCTCACCCACTTGTAGAAGTCATCCACTGTTGATAAGTGATGCATGCTTTCCTCTCAACATGAAATCATCACCTCTGATTTGTAGTTTTCATCAATCCATGAGATTCTTCTATTTATAGTTTATTTTCTTAATTTAGTTATTAAACATTATTTTATCCAAATTGCAGTCTTTCTTTAGCACAACCAACAATACATGACAAATGCAAGTGTAGTTTGTAGGTTTTGCAATTATTTTTTTAGATGCTACGATGTTGCAGCAATGTAATATTTTTTCTATAAAAACATCATTAATAAAGACTATTATTCAGCCTACAAATAAAGATTTCTATGTGCTCTATTTTTTCCTGAGTTTTATGCTCTTTTTTTTCTGCTATTATCTCATAATCTGTGGGTGTAGGAATTTTTAGATTTTACATTTGGTATTAGAGCAGTTATTTCTCTTTTAGGTTAAAGATTTAGTAGTTGAAATTTTTCCAAAAAATATATCATGTCAAATTCTAACTCCTCGCCCATTCCATAATTTGATGGAAATGAGTATGATTATTGGTGTATCAAAATGATAACTTTTTTTATAGAAAAAGATTTGTGGGAGATTATTGAATCAGGTTATGCAGATCCAACTAATTAGAATGCCTTCACAGCAAATGATAAAATAACTAAGAAGGAGGCTAAGAAGAATAATGCTCAAGCCTTATATCATTTTCAAATAACTCTAGATAAGATCATATTTCCATGAATTTCAAGAGCAAAGATAGCAGAGGATGCTTGGAAGACTCTAAAATAAGCTTAACAAGGTAGTGATCAAGTCAAACTTGTCAAGTTACAGACATTGGAGAGAGAATTTGAGAATTTGAAGATGTAATACGCTGAAAGTGTGAGTACCTATTATTTTAGAGTAAAAGATGTGGTCAAGAAGATGGCTACACTTGGTGAAATTATAAACAATGAGGTTGTAATTGAAAAGGTGTTAAGGACTCTCACACCAACGTGGAACCATGTTGCCATAATCATAGAAGAAAGCAAGAATTTGTCTACCCTTCAATTTGATCATCTAGTCAGATCTTTGATGTCTCATGAAGAAAGATTGAGAGATTCATTTGGGGAAAGCGATGAGAAAGCTTTTTCCTCAAAATTAAAAATCACAAAGAATGAATATGCCAATAATAGCATCAAAAGTAATCAAGGCCAAGGTAGAGGCCAAAATTAGAATTACTCAAGAGGAAATAGAGGCAGAGGTGGTTTTCGAGGAAGAGGTGTTTTCAGAGGAAGAGGTAGAGGCCAATTTGATAAAAGAAATATCCAGAGTTATCATTGTAGAAGGTATGGTCATTTTAATTATGAGTGTAGATTAAAAGAAGGTAATAATGATAAAAGTGTTCATTATGCTCAATAAGGTGATAAGAATCCTCTAGATAATTTATTTTTATCTTATGACAAAGCTGAAAATGTTTCTAAAGATGTTTGGTATTTAGATTCGGGATGTTATAACCACATGTTAGGGAATGAAAAACATTTTTCTATAATGGATGAAATTTTTAAATCCAAGATCAAGCTTAGTGATGATAAATCATTAGAGGTTGCTACAAAAGGAGCTATGGAAGTCCATATAAAAGAAGATATGAAGAGTGTTAAAGACATTTATTGCACTCCAATGTTAGAGAATAATTTGTTGAGTGTTAGACAATTATGTAAGAAGAATTATAATTTTTTACTTGAAAATCAACAATGTATAATTTATGATAAGAATCAAGGAAGTAGGGTTGTAACAGTTGTGCCTATGACAAATAAAAGGATGTTCCCATTGAAGTTTGGTAAACATAACAAGAACCTTGTCAATATGGCATATGAGGATACAAGTTGGTTGTGGCATCTCAGGTATGGGCATTTAAATTTTCATAGTTTGTAGATTCTAACATCAAAAGCACAAGGAAGTTTGTGAAGGATGTGCTAAATGAAAACATGCAAGAGAGAAATTTCCAAAAGGCAATGCCTAGAGGGCTCATTATCCACTCTAGTTAGTTCATTCAAACATTTGTGGTCCTATGCAGATAAAGAGTTTGGGTAAGTCATCATATTTCATTACTTTTATTAATGATTACTCATGACAGTGTTGGGTTTATTATTTGAAGACCAAAGGTGAAGCTCTTGAGACATTCAAGAGGTTTATATCCCTTGTAGAAAATGACAAAGGGTGAAAAATTAAATGCTTAAGAACTGATCATGGAGGAGAATTTTGTTCAAAAGCCTTTCAAGGTTATTGTGATATGCATGGCATTAGAAGAAAACTCACCACTACATACACACCTCAACAAAATGGTGTAGTTGAAAGGAAGAATCGTATAGTGGTGGAGAAGGCACATAGCATGTTAGAAACAAAGGGATTAAGTAATTATTTTTGTGGATATTTAGTTACTACAGTATTATATATTCTCAATCAGAGTCCCACTAGTGCACTTGATAGGATGACTCTATATGAATCCTGGTATGAGAAAAATCCAAATGATAATTATTTTGAAGTTTTTGGTTGCTTAGCCTATGTTCATATTTCTGATCAAATGAGGCAAAAGTTAGATCCAAAAAGTGAGTCATGTATTTTTTTTAGATATAGTGAGGAAAGTAAGACTTATAGGTTATATAATCCTCTCACTAATAGGCTTACTGTGTCAAGATATGTGATTTTTGATGAAGGGGGAGTTTATGGTCATCAAAAAGGCCATATGGAGAAGTCAAAATTTGTTTTAAATGAAGTTATTATGGATGATATTGATCATGGGCAGCCCACTGATATTTCTATTCCAAGTGCTACAAATCCACCAAGTAACCCCTCATCTAGTTGTTCAATTCCAAGTGTAAGTCCAGATTCAAGTCCTAGATGTATAAGGAAGGTAAGAAGATTGAGTGACATTTATCAAAGGAGTTCAAATAAAGCACATGAAGAAAATCCAAGAGGTGAGACATTGAATTGTGCTTTACTTACCAAGGCTGATTTTGAACCATCATGTTTTGAAGATGCATATACTAATGAGATTTGGATGCAAGCAATATAAGAATAGATGGATTCTATTCATAGGAAGGACACTTGGAATATTACAAAGCTTCAACATGATAAGAAGAAGATTCGCACCAAATGGGTCTACAAGACTAAGTGTAATAGTGATGGATGTGTTGAAAGGCATAAGGAGAGATTAGTTTCTAAAGGCTTCACACATAAGTATGCCATTGATTATGAAGAGACATTTACACCAATAACAAGACAAGAGACCATTAGAATGCTTATTTCATTAGCAGCTCAAAATAATTTAAGCATCTATCATATGGATGTGAAAAGTGCCTTCTTGAATGGGTACTTAGTAGAAGAAGTATATGTGGAATAGCTACAAGGTTTTGAAGTGCAAGGAAAATAAAATCATGCCTACAAGTTGAAGAAGGCTTTGTATGGCCTCAAATAAGCACCAAGAGCATGGTATGCTAGGATTAATGGATATTTTCAAGAGAATGGCTTTAAAATAAGTAAGTGTGAACCTACCCTTTACTACAAAAAATAAGGTAATGATATTCTAATTATAAGTTTGTTTGTTGATGACTTGTTGTATATGGGTAATAGTTCTATGATGAAGGATGAATTCAAAGTTTCCATGATGAATGAATTTGAGATGAAAGATTTAGGCCTCATGAAATAGTTTTTTAGGAATGGAGGTTTATCAAATGGAGAATAAATTTTTTATTTGTCTAACAATGTATGCTAAAGATATGTTGAAGAAATTTGATATAGTTGATTGTAAACCAGTCTCCACTCTAGTTGCTCATGGAGTTGTGTTGTGTAGAGATGATGGTTATGAAAGAGTTGATGAGATAGCCTATAGAAGTATTGTTGGAATCTTAATGTTTTAAACTCATACAAGACCTGATATTACTTATTTAGTTTCACTTGTTTCAAGGTACATGCCATAGCCATCATAAATACATATGAAGGCAGCCAAGAGAATTTTGAGGTATGTGAAAGGCACTCTAGACTTTGGTATTCATTACTACACTTCTAAAAGGTTCAATCTTGTTGTTTTTAGTGATTATGATTGGGGGGGAAGTTTGGATGATCAAAAGTCAACATCTGGTAATTGTTTTTCTTTTAGTTCTGGTTTGATTACTTGGAGATCAAAGAAGCAAAGCATAGTTTCCCTTTGTTCTACAGAAATAGACTATGTTGCAGTCACTTCAACAGGTACACAAGTATTATGGCTTAGAAAACTTCTTGATGAAATTGGAGAGATTCAAGTTTATCTCAAAGTTATATTTTGTGATAACATTAGTGCTATTAAATTGGCCAAAAATCCATTCCATCATAGTATGACAAAATATTTTGATTTAAAGCATCATTTTATTCGAGATTTAGTGCGAATGGAGGTAGTACAATTGAAATACATTAACACTAAAGAATAGTTGGTAGATATCTTCATGAAATTAGTTGCAACAGATTAGTTTTTTACACTCAGAGATCATATTGTTAGCCCTCTCAGTATCAAGGGGGAGTATGTTGATAAGTGATGCATGTTGTTCACAACGATGCATGTTTTCCTCTCAACATGCAATCCTCACCTCCGATCTATAGTTCTCATCAATGCATGAGATTCTTCTATTTTTAGTTTATTTTTTTTAATTTAGTTGCTAAAAATTATTTTATCCAAACTACAGTGTTTCTTCAGCACAACCAACAATGCATGACAAATGCATGTGTAGTTTATAGGTTTTGCAATTCTTTTTTTAGATGTTATGATGTTGCAGTAATGTAATATTTTTTCTATAAAAACATCATTAATAAATACTATTATTTATCCTACAAATAAATATTTCTATGTGATCTATTTTTTCTCAAGTTTTTTTCTTCTATTATCTCATAATCTGTGGGTGTAGGAATTTGGTTTAGTTTTCAAATTCTACATCCACATCGGCCATGTAGAAGTTCCTCAATTACACTTGCAATTACCCCTCACCATTCTTAATATTATTCACCATTATTTCACTTCGCTTCACTAGACTTCACTTTTTTAAGTCAATATTGCTATTCTAATACTGACTAGTTTGTTTGAGTCGATAATATTGTAAGCTTCAATTTATAGGCATTGGCTATGCCCAATATTTTTAACCAGCTCTGCGAGGTAAATTGTGATTGAATATGTAATGTGGGTTGTGGCATCTTAGTATAGATGACAAGTAATATCAAACATCTATATTTTTCCAAAGCAAAGTAGTACTACCACCACCACAATGAATGCATGCTTAAATTTTAGGGATCATGTTTGATTCTACTTGAGATAGTCTTAGGTATAATATATTCTTCCACTTCCTTGGAAAAATGCGTAGTAATATAATGAGTGTATTATTTATCCCATTTCAATTTGATATACTTATTCACAGATGAAAAGTGCTCAACATTATCAGTCACATCAATCCTTCATCCCACATGCTCACCTCATTAACATTGTCACATCAAATGATATACCTTTCACAGATATTTGTGGTGGTAATATTCTCTGCATGATTATTTTATTTCTCCCTATACTAGGGGCCATTAACAAGTCAGGATTCCAAATGATTATCATATTTATAAGTATGACTTGGGTGGGAATCCACAGGGGTATTTTATCCCATCTTATTTTTAGTTATGATGATTAGGTGGGAATCCGCAGCAGTATTTTATCCAATTTTGTTTTTATTTGTAATGATTGATTATCGTAAAGAAAAGATTAATGTTTTTTAGTGAATAAATTATGATGGAAATTCATTGGCATTTTATGTTTTTTATTTTAAGGTTTGTCAAATTTGTCGATATTTTTCCTTTGGCATATTTTAATTGGCAGTATTTATATGGAATGAATGAATTACATAGAATGTCAGTATGTTAGCTCATATTTTGAAAATAAATATATAGTAGATTACAATGATGATTAAGTGTACATCTAAATCAGTGATCTCCTTTGATTAAGAAGTCACGAGTAAGGGGTATCCATGCCATCAAAGTCACCCAGCATTGAGGGCATGATCCTAGCCTTAACCGTTGACTCTCTGTGTCACATACCTAGAGATTTTTATACCCTAGTGGATGGATATAAGAAACCATCATTCTTAGCAGTCATAATACAACCCTTTCAATAATTCATCAATGTTTCAAAAGTTGCATGTTTGCATTTTTCAACATCTCTAATGATGATAGTTAGAAGATCTATAATGTAGATTTTATTGGGTCAAAAAGTCATACTTCCCTTAGAAGGTCTCTATCTTGGCTCAAAAGACTATAAAAACTTCTTTTTTCCCTCATTGATAAGAGACACAACATTCATGAAGCCTCTTCTTAAAGAGGAGAATTTTCTATAGAATGAGTAATGCTTATTTGGGCTTGTATACCTTTTCTTTTTAGGGTTGGTTAAAGGTCATTAACATAAGTTTACGAACAACATTTTCTTAATTAAAAATTATTTATAGTTGAGAGAGGGTTAGCAATGATACGGCTTGGTCATTATCGAATGAAGATACTTACCCAACTTAATGCTAATGACTTATGCACATGTGAACTAAACGAAGAATTAGTAGATGAATATGTAAAATAGTATACATGTGTGGGATAGATAGTAGGGTTATTAAGGTGTATAAGAACAAAATAGAAGGATCAAAATCATAACACAACATGTCAGTATGAGAGAATGATAGATTGAGACTATATTTGTGTCCATAAGTCATATGTGGTAAATGTATGTCAATATTTTTATTTTCAAATAGTTAATACTAATTTTATTCATCTAATTTATAAAACATGATAAATATTATATATAACTTATATAAAATTATACATATCAAGGCATTCAGTGGTGGAAAAAGAAGGATGAGGTGCCGGATCAAGATTTTAGATGGTTTAACCATAACAAGTTTTTCCATCCTCCTTATTTTCTATCTCATGATCAGGTGGTTCCTTTGGAAGGTGGTTATAGGGAGGAGTAGTCCCCTATGGCTACATTTATCTCTTCTCAGCTAATTGAGAAAGATCCCACCCATATGAGGCAATTTTTTTAAGTTCTATGCTAATATGGGAGCCATTACCAAAAGGAGAGGGTGAAGAATGGAGGCTAAGCTATCGAGAGTGGAAGTGAAGTCCTTGGTGAATGACAGTGTGTATAGGACCATGGATGACTTTATTTATTTTTGTAGTAGGAGAACGACTGTAGCATGTGGATGAGTCATCACTACTCTTAAGTGTTGAGTCTTGTACCTTCTATTTTTCCTTATATTGTTGAGTTTTCTTGCTTAGTTTTGCTAAGCATTGTTTTTTTCTTTTGTATGTATTATCTTTTATTCTTTCCTTGTTCATGCACCCTTCTTCTTAGAACCTTTTGAGTTTTTATATTTAGAGCTATGCTTATGTTGTCTTTCAAAAAAAATGGTGTAGTTATTTTACTTTTGTGTTTTTATGATAGTTTGATTTGTTATTTACAATCCGTTGTAGATGCAATGATATTTTTAGTTGTATCTATTTTTAGTGAGATTTGAGCCTCCTAATTATGTCCCTGACTAGTTATTAACTCCAATAAAAATCTCTTCCTGAGTTCAAAACTCTCACTCAAAAATTTTCACCAAAATTGAAATATACTATGCATATGAATTATTTTACTACAAATATAAAATATGCCACAAATAATTTATAAATAAAATTATGGATAAACCAAAAAAACAAACAAAAGCAAAAAATAAAAGAAAAAAAAAATAACTAAACTTTTCAAATGCTTTAATGTATTTCTTCACATAGAAAAATACTTGAGTACATAATATAAAAAACTCATTTCTTATTACATTTGCCATTTATAAATTTTAATCATAAATTTATTAAAAATATCTCGAAAATGAGCTTCCATTTTAAAAATAAAAAAATAAAAAAATAAAAATAAAATAAAAATAAAAAAAAAGACATTAGGTTTAATTGCATTTCATTCTCAATTTCTTGAAAAGTGCTTTTGAAAGATGTTGACCATATAATTTATGTTGTTAAATTCACATTCCATGATAAAACTATGAGAAACATGCCATTGTAGATGGAAAACCATTCTTTCCCAACTCTAAGTCTATTAAAAAATATAAGTGCTGAGTGTTTTAATCCATTGTTGATGAAAACATGGTAACATGCTTTCAATATTTTGTATTACAATTCGCCATTTATAAAGTTTATTTGTAAATTTATTACAAATGTCTTGAAAATGAGATTCCATTTGAACAAAAAGGCATTAAGTTGCATTTCATTCTCAATTTCTCAAAAATTTCTTTTGAATGTTGTTAAACCATATCATTTATGTTGGGAAATTCACATTCCATGAAAAATTGTGAAAAACATGCCATTGTAGATGGAAACCCTTTTTTTTCAACTCTAAGTTTATTAAAACATATAAGTGTTGAGTTTTAATACCATTGTTGACAAAAACATGCTAGCATGCTATCAATATTTCCCCCAATACTTAGGCATTATGTTCATTCACTGTATTACTTCAAAATTAAGAACTAATAAAACTCAAGTAAATTATAATGCTATAAGTAATATATAGTATGCTACAATTAATGTATATATGGATTTGCAGCAAACCCAAATAATTTTAAATGAAACTATTCATAAATTTCTCATACATATTATTAATAAAGACAAAAAATAATAAAATATAACATAGAAACTGTCCTTAGGAAGTAACATAGAGACTGGGCTTAGAAGACATCGTTCCAAACTAATTTTTTCAAGACTTTTTTTTTTTCGTTCAAATATGACAAGCTCATTGAAATCAGATCCAATCATTATACTATTTAAATATTAGTAACTAAACAATTTATTTCCGTTAGACCTTCCCAAAAAAAACCACTAAAAGATAATCTATGGTAACTATTGTTAGTCTCAAAAAAAAAAGTTCATTAGTTTCCTGATTATTCATGTGTAGAGTATTTATATAACAATCAGTGGAAACACTTTCTTCTAATATATTTTATATTGAAGACATTCCTTTCTTAGCCCTATGACCAAATTTTACATATAATAGAAAATTAAAGGGAGATTTTGTATACTTATTAAGAATGAATTTATTGTACATTTGTATCTATTTTTCATCTCCCCATGAGAACAAAATGATGAAAATTGCGATCCATTTTAATGAACTACTATCACATTCAGCTTGCAATGAATCATATTCCATTCAGGTTTGATTTTCAATCTCAACATATTTTTTTTAAATAAGCAAGTAAATTTTAATCCAATACTTAGAGATTATGAAGATGTTGAATCAAGATTTTAATGAAAAAAATATTTTCATGCAAGGGAAGATAGACTATCATTTTTGCCATCATAAACAATGGTTTTACATTCACTTTCACTACGTGAATCTATAATGTTGATTTTTGGATCCCGTAATTAAATTTTTTTTAAGTTCCACATACGTCTCTCAATTTATCTCTTCATTACAGTACATGTCTTGGACCATTGAAAATATCAAAAAAATTAATTTAAATACATGCTTTCATTGATCTCATCATAAATACAACATACAATCACATAAGTAAAATAATGGAATAAATTTTCACATGATATATATGAAGTTCTTTCTCATTTGGATTCTCACCTATTAAGCATCGAAATTGCTCTCATGAAGAGAGAAAATCCTATTTTAAATATGTTTGGGCTATTACAAATGATTTATAATAGGAATTTTATATTTTATCATACTTTCAAAATTTTCGTTGTTTCAAATAATTATGATTCTAATAATATGGTTCAACGGGCTTCATGAAAATAACAACTAACCAATCCATCCTTTGACCAAATTTTTTTTTATGTAATTAAAAAAAAAAAAAAAACTATTTAGAAAATAATGGTACAATTCAATGAATACCTCATTATCATAATTAGAATGAGGTAAACTATACACTATTTTAGCACACATATCTTTCGAAAAAGTGAATTTTACAATATCGTTATGTAAAACAATTATCAAATAGTTACTGAAATCTCTAAAAAAAGTTGTAAATAATAAATTATAAAAAACAAAATAATTAAATAATAAATTACAAATTATATCAATATTGATCTCATATATAATGAAGTAATCAAATAATTCATGATCATCTCATAAATTATTTATAAAGGTCTGTAAGTGAACTCATAACTTATTCATTGTCACAAATAACATAAAAATTATGTCTCTAAACTTGGATAACATTTCCTATCAATATTCTTATTACTAGCATATCACATTAAAATTTTAACCATTCTCTGCAAACCCACCATATACAAATAATTTGTGTGTACTTGAAAACGTTCACATACAAGAAAAAAGACTCAAATTTAACGAATTCACATTAGGTTTTTTTTTTGTTTAAAAAAAAGAGCACTAAACCATAAAATTAATTAATTTGTTGTTCCATTTTCACTAACAACATCAACAATCACGATTGCTTTCACTTTCCAATCGAGTCGATCTTCAATGTGTTGATTAAATATTTATTGAAACCAATTTTTAACACTAATAGTTCCAATTGGATTCATTAGGATGTAGTACACTTGCTTGTGGGAATATAATAGAAACATAAAAGAACATGATAGTTTATCCCCACATCATTCTAAAAACAATATTATTGTACTGAAATGATAATCAATCGTTGAAACTAAAAATCAAATTGCCCACTATATGTGGGATTGAAATGATAATCAATCGTTGAAACTAAAAATAAAATTGCCCACTATATGTGGGGAAAGAAAAAACTGTGCCGAGAAATACAATAATGATGGCGAGAAATATTATAAAATTACGATTGCTTAAAGTCCCTCTATGCATTTATAAATTAAAGAATCATGGGGAGAATAATACAACCAAAAATACTGGGTAAAGGTTATCATTTGATGTGGCAATGTTATTATTCCAGCTTGCACATTTTGCCAAGAGAGTCTTCATGAAGGAAATCCTCTTTTATCGTCTCATGCCTTCTTCCTATCTCATCATCATTATGGAATAAGCCTTGAGTAAATAATTTTAAGGAAAAAACTATATAACCTGATTAGTGATTTCAACATAATTAAAAATATTAACTTTTTTAATGGTTTGGTTATGGATGATATAATTTTAAAAAAAATTGTTCACATTCAGAGCATGAGAATGTTAAAGAAAATATTAGATTGATATCAATATGTTTTGAGTTAGAAGATTAATTTTTTGAAAACTAACATTTTATTACTTGATATTTCACTTCACAAAAAAATATGGTAAATAAAATTATTATATTTTCTTTAGGCTCTCTTCTTACCAAATATTTTGGGATCTCCCTATTTTATGGGTGGTTAAAAAATTAATTCTAGGATATCATGAACACAACTTTTTAGAATAGGTTAGCCTCTTGAAAAGTAAAATGGTTCTTTTATACGATAATTAATAAATTAATTCAAGAAGTTATCTAAGTGATTCTAGTCTATATGATGTAAGTCTCATAAGCTCCAATTAGTGTCAAATCTAGATTAGTTAATATAATAAAATAATCATGTGGAATGGTCATTCTAAGTTTAATAAAATTGTTTGAGAGAAATAGGAAGAGATATGTTTTCCTAAATCTAAATTAAGGGATGGAATTATAAATTTGTTCAAGATGAACAAGCTTTGGCAGTAAATCTTCTAAAGAGAATCTACCAGGGTAAAGACAACACTTGGAGCATCTTTTTTTGGAAGAAAGTGTCTGATTATTGTAGAAGATCTAATCCATATATTTACTACATATTATTGGATGTATAAGTTTCACATCTGAAACTTGCTTCGGAAATGTGAAGACCTTTTTATCAAACTCCCTTTGTTGAGATAATGAAAATGGTATATATATATATATATATATATATATATATATATATATATATATATATATATATATATATATATATATATGCTGAAAGGATGTGAGGTATAGTGTATGACCTCTCTATAATTATCCTTCCTTCAACATTTTAAAAGATTATTTTTCACACCATTATAGACCTCTTTTTTATAATTATTGGGTTGAAACTCAAATTGTATTGTGCTCTTGGAGAAGAACAAAAAATCCAAGTATTTCTATAGCCACTCATTATACTTCTCCCTAAACTCCCACCATATATGTAACTCATTGGAGGTTGATGAATTAAAATGGACTGGAGATTAGTTTATAAATATTTTGGTGAAACAAGGTTATAATATGTTAGTCTTTCATTTATTATTATACCTTTATGCCATGTGGAATTTTTTTTAATCCGTTCAGGACTTTCTTAAGTTAATATAAATTTGTGGTTCATAATTAAGAAGAAATATTATTTTTATGACAAAAAATAAAGGATAGGTTTTAAGGGACCTTCCTGGTGCATCTGATGTCAAGGTAATTCTAAAACCCTGAACCAAGTTCTACCTCGTTATTATTTTTTCAAGTAAATTTGGTCTTGGTTCCTTAAGAAAATGAATAGACTTTGGCTATCAGCTAGCTCTACTCAAGAAATTTTGATTCAATGGATAGAATAATGAAGGGATCATATCAATAGTATATGGGATATAGCCCTATATCTAATCATTTGAATGAAAAGAAAGAAACACTATAAGCTTCAGGAACTTGTCCCTCCTTAAAGATTTCCTCACTCTAAAAATTTATGTACTTCTTAAAGAGGTTTTTATGTTTCTTAGGA
Organism: Torreya grandis; assembly: GCA_037957365.1. Classification (NCBI taxonomy): domain Eukaryota; kingdom Viridiplantae; phylum Streptophyta; class Pinopsida; order Cupressales; family Taxaceae; genus Torreya; species Torreya grandis. The sequence continues at coordinate 590,094 of JARHVA010006584.1, read as the reverse complement.
GTGATTCCTTAGTGATGCTTCCCTCATACATTCTAGGGCTATTCCAAATTGTGAAGCTTTAAATCTTCAATTACACTAGTCTTCTCTTTAGTGATTGGCTTGTTAACTTTCTTACTACTTAACTTTTTGGCTGTCTGCCTATCTCCTCCAACTCAACTAAAGTTTTTTTTTTTTTTTTTTCATTTTTTGATATGATCTATTTTCCAAATCCATTTTTCCTTGGGATAAGAGCTGCTTTTCCCTAATTTGAGTCTATCATAAACAATAATATTCTGTTTATTGATAATCAATCATTCAAACTAATAATAAAATTGGAAAATGTGTTGTCCAAGACTACCATCCTTAATCGTATTTAGAAAGTAAGTGTGAACTCTTTGTGGAGAAAGAAAAGAATCGTGTGGAGAAGTATAATATTCATGTGAAGAATATTACAACCCAAAATATTGGTTAAAGGTATAATATCACTTCATGTGATAACGTAATTTACGTTATCATATCGGCTGAAAGAGTTTGAGATTTTAAAATTTGGCATTCAAGCAACATATAGTACTCTTATGAATTTCACCAATGGAATTTACTACGAGGTTTAAGAAATGAAAAAATAAAGGTATATAAACTATATGAATAAGAAGGGGGAATAAACCATACAATAATAATCTGCAATTTGTTGAAAAAATGTGTTTTTTTGAAAAATGTTTTTTTTTTGAAAAATGTTTTTTTTTTGAAAAATCAGCATAACTTAAGAGGAAATGAAAGTTTAAAAAACCATAAATTGAATGTTATAAATAGTTAAGGTTAATCATTTATATCTATCGTAATTATTATTTTTAAACAAAATAAGTAATAAAATATTCCAATGAATAGATATAATAGTGTTTCTATGAAAGTAGATAATTCAAATCCACCTAATCGGCTCACAATAATAACATAACAAAGCGATAAGTAAATAGACTATGTAAAGTAAGTGTGAAGACATAGAGAATGATTTCATCCTGCTATTGTTTTGAGATTCGAGAAGTATGGATCCTGAAATACGGCATTACATGGATGAATGTACATTTATATTAAATCATTTTTTACTCATGTACACTGATAAATAGTTTACTATCTTGAGCAATTTAGACATGGGTAGATTCATGTTGATAAAATCCAAGCGGTCGGGTCTGTCTCTATTTTATATAATATGGCATTTCCAAGGTTGAAAACATTAATTTACCATCATTGGTTCGCTCTCTATATTTTGATATTCATGTACTTGTGCATTATTGCTTTGTTGGGAAGAATGTATTGATTTATTTATTCCTTCTATTTGACTTAACATACCACACCAAAAAAAATTGGTTTTTCGTATCAATAAATAATTTAAATTACATTTTAAAAAATACATATTTCATATGTTGGATTCAAATCTCCACAATTTGTTTGAAAGAGTGTAAATGAAACAGCTCGATAAATAGTTTTGAACCTCCTCTTTTCTATAAATGATATTATAAAAAAACACAAGCTAACATATTAATTTGATCAAATGGGATAATAAAACATTAGGATATAAAAATCCATTACAAATGTTTAATATATGAGTCAATTAAAGTAAATGTCAATTATGAGCAATACATAGAATGTGGGTCCACCTAGGATATAATTATATAGGACATAGAACTAAATTGGAATAAACAAAGGCCCAAATATCAAGAGGACCATGGCAAAATGGTCTTTTTATAGTATTTAGTCAAATTATTATAATGGATAGATTTGGATAAGTGTCTAGATATTTTCTTAAAGATCAACGATTAAAATGAGATAAATGTGGTGTTACAGAAATCATATAAATATATAAATATATACAAATATGTTAAATGTTATAAAATTTTCAATAAATATTTACCAAATAAATTTTGTTACAAATTTAGGTGTGTCCACAGATTATTTGTATATCATATTTTCAAACTTACATTTTATTTTAAATCTTGTCTTAAAATTTTTTATTAATTTATCATTATTTTTAAGTACACTTGGCTGCTCATTTGAATAAAAATGTTGTTACTTCTATTTTTTTGATTTCATTATCTTTTAAAATAGTTACCACCTATTCTTGATGCCTAAATTTCATGTATTTATTCATAACTGAAGGAATTATTTTCAACTGGTGTATTAAAGGTCTTCCAAGTAGTATTTTCTATGGCCCATTGTTAAGTGTTATAAATTGTATAGGGTTCCAATATTATATAGACTTGATTTAAATGGGAAACACTGTGCAATCAAATTATAACCTTTCCATATCATCTATATACACTTCATTTTAATGTTACTGATAATTTGCATTTTTGGATTTATAAGTGCATCAATCTATTTAAATGCAAATTAGAAAGGTTAAAAATGATCAAATAAATATTTTATTGAAATTTTAATAGTTCCTTGCTTTTTATGGTTTTTTTTATCTTCTTTATTTTTCCATTTTTATTTTTTTAATAACAAACATTATTATTATTATTATTATTATTATTATTATTATTATTATTATAATATATATATATATATATATATATATATATAAATATAAATATAAATGAGATAAAAATTAAAATTCTTTTCCTTCAAATATACAAGATTAAAATTTTATAAAATCTCCTATTTTATTGCTAGAAAGGTATATCTCTTTATAATTATCAATTTTTTTTATCATCAGACATTCCGAAGCAAATGCTTATATATGGCGTACAAGTACAACCTAAAACATAATTTTAAGAGGTATTTTGACATGCAAAGTATTGTTTACTTGTATTACATTTCCCCTTGAATGTTTTTAACACATGGAAGAGTATAAAAAATGTTCCTCCAATGAAAAAACTTATGTACCTTACATTTAAATAAAAAATCCAAAAAAAAAAATATATGTTTTAATAACCTAATATTGTGGTAATGTATTGTGGCAATTATAATTACATCATTGATAAATGATAAGAAAAATTTCTTTTTTTTATTTTTTGACTTGAATAATTCACTAATTCTAACATAATTTAGTTTTGTTTTATGTTTTTATTTATGGTATGATTTCAATTTGTTGTCCATTAGAATATATGGTTTGGATGACCTTATGATAGTTTCTTATATTCATCTTTTTTTGAATTAATAGCTAAAGTTAAATAAATTATAAAGTTATTGTTTTATTTATTTCATATTTTAAATTTTAAATATTTTTTATTTACTTTTTACCAAGTATTTGGTTAAATTTTTATTACCTATGAAATGTAACTTAACTTTTACTTTTAAAAAAATCACGTTATGAACTTTCTCAAATATTAGTCTTTTTCTTGAGATTTTATTATTTTAATTATTAATAAAAGATTGGACAAGTTGAGAATGAAAACATTATGTATATGATAAATTTTCAACTCTCTTTCTCCATCCACATATATTGAAAATGATTTAACTATTTCTATAAAATTTTACAATTTTTTCATATTTTTTCCAAAAACATATTCTTTTTCAAAACTTAAGTTAAATGTATTATATGTTTGTAAAATATTTGGGTAAATACTAGAATATTATAAAAACATATAATAAAAATGGAAGTTATGTATGATCTCAATATGTCATTCATTAGTTTCATGGATGAAATTGTATGGATCATGAAGAAAATTTTAAAACTATTCATTTTGTTTAAACATTTTAGATATATATATATAATTTGTTAACACTTATTAAATAATATTTAAATTTAATGTCAAGTTTCTTTTTTTTTTTTTTAAATTATATTTTGATAGATAAGAAGAAGAGAAGGCACTTATCTTGTGATTGAAAAAAAAAAAAAAAAAATCTATCTATCAAAACAAACCAAATTAAAGTTGATAAAAAATAGTCAATAGTTAAAAAATAATATATATTATTGATTTTTATTTTAGTTTATAATTGATATCTTCCCTATTTCCTACTTTTATTTGATATAACGAATCCCACCAAAAGATGTACGTGGGAAGATGACTCACGGATTCAACAATTCTAAGAGTTTTCTTTGCACTTCATTTTCTTCGGATTGGATATATTTTATTTTTTGGGGTACATGTCTATATTGATATGATGGAAATACTCCTTGAGTGTGGGAAAATGTGTTCATCTCTTTCATCTCCATCAACAAACATATTATCTTACAAAGATTTTTTTTAAGTTTAATATCGGAAAAATTATTTACTTGGCTGGAAATTAAAATAGATAGTTTTGGTTCTCGGTTATATGCGTGAATGATGGATCTTTCACCATTTTTAATTAAGCAATAATTTTTTGGTTCGTTTTAAGGTGTTTTAATCCCTTCCATACAAGTACGGCTAGCCTAACGCTACACCATATGAATCAATATCGTTCGACTTCAACTTCATGAAATAAATGTTATTTTATACCACATTAAATCAATATCGTAGAAGTTGTCAATGAGATCAATATTTTCTACTTAATTTTTTGTAAGAATTTGATGGAGATGCCTTCACAATATCAATTTTCACTAGGAGGCACGTGAAGAGCATCAAAATTATCCAAAAAAATTTATTGGAGAGTTAATCTCTCAATAGTTATGGGAGAAATAAATATCTTAAAAACAAGGAACAATATGGAAATATCTTGAATGATTGAGTTGAGTTTATAGTAATTTAATCTTCTCAATTTAATAATACTAATAATTCAATAGAGAATCACCTTCTACTAATAATTTCTGAAATTTGAATCAAATAACGATTCTCAAACCTATAAGAATAACTAGAACATCAATGAAATTATTTGAAGACCATGGAATATTGAAGGCAAAATGGGAGAGAACTTGTCCTTAAATATATCTAAAGATTCCTCCACCACTAAAAATACATGTGTTACTTTTGCATGCCCCATTAAAATTTAGCTTGACAAAATTATAGCTTGAAGGATTCCAACTAGCCAAAAGATATTTGTTAATTTAAGGAACGAGGATGAAAATTTTATGTAGTAAATTCCATTTTAAGAGAATATGATAATATTCTCTAGTGATTTTATTCTTATAAGTAAACACTTTACCCTTAAAAAGCTCCTTATGAAGTGTTTTTATTTTAAGTGTGAGGAGTTCTTTAGAGAGGGACAGGTTCCTAAAGATTCTATTGTTTCTTTCTTACTTAATGTTACTTAATTTGAACTTTTGTCAAAGTTGTCAATGTTAAAACTTGTGTGTTTACATTTTTTACATCTAGAATACTATGAGTTATAATTTTGATAGTGAAGATTTTATTGGATAAATTGTCATAATTCATTTATAAGGTCCCTATCGTGGTTCCAAATCCTATAAAACCCCCTCTTTTCCTTCATAGGTATGAAATATGTCATTCACATAACTTCTATCTTAATAAAAGATGTTTTTTTTTTTTTTTTGCAGAATGGACAATACTCTATTTGGCTTTTATAATATATTTATAAAGGTTAGTGAGATAATTTTATGTACTAGAAGGCCAATATGGAAAAACCATGAACCTTGTTGGTTTCCAATGGATGTTTATTCACATGGAATTTCCTCATTTAATTAATCTAATGCACAAGTAAAAGGATTGATCCAATTGTCAGTTATTTTAGATCTAAATACTCTTTGTCTGCAAGAACTGAATATGAATGGTTTCTCTTTCAATATGAAAGCTAGAACCATTTTAATTGACAATACATGTCACATATTTGACCATCACATAAAATGTGGTAGACTAATCAATATGATAATTCTGAATTTTTACTCATTTGTAACGGATTTGGGTGTCAACCTATTTAATAATACACTTTCAATGGTGTTTGAATATCATGGGAAAAAAATTGGGGTAGATAGTTTATATACCTCAAACAATGTCATGATGATAAGTTATCTAATTATGGATAGTGAAGTAAAATGCAAATGCCACCTAGATAATTTATTGAGACTTCAGGATGGCTAAATCTATGTATGATAAAGAAAGGGCCCTACTATTGATTATGATGCTAATGTCACCACTTTATTATTAGTGTTAGATTACTTTATGGTGTTATATTAATTTAGGAAATATATTTAATTCAATTATGTCCTAAATTAATTGTGTTTGATTTGAAGTTATTAAAGAAAAGTATGATATTGATCCAGATTTTGGAAGCATAGTTGAGCAATGCATAAAACAATTGATAGGTGAGATAACTAATGTTTATGATGATTATATTATGTGGTATGATTATCTCTTTGAAGGAAACCAACGATGTATTCAAAATGGGTCTTTAAGAGACAATATAATAAGATAATTTCATAGTGGTGTCTTGATTGGAAATTTTGGTAAGACAAAGATAATATCTTTGGTGGAGAAGTATTTTTGGCCAAATATGAAGAGAGATGTGATAAGATATGTTTCAAGGTGAAGGATAAATCAGGTGACAATAGGAAATGTACAAAATATAGCATTGTACATATTCCTACTAGTTTCAAGAGGACCATAGATGATTTTGAGTATGGATTTCATGTTGGAATTACAAAACACATAGAGAGGTAATGATTCAAAAAATTTTATTGTATACATGTTTTATAATATGGTTAATATTATTAGATTTAAAAAAATAAATGATGCCACTAGAATTATAGAACTATGTTTTAAATATATTGTGAGATTGTAGTGTTCCAAAAATCATTACATCAGATAGAGACATGAAAATTTGAAGTTTTTTTTGGAATAATTTATGGATGAAGATGAGAACTAAGATATTATTTACTAGTGTGTACCACCTACAAATACTTGTACTAATATAAGTCTTAAACAAGATCTTGGGAAATTTGTTGAGGTGAATAGTAGGAGAGAAGCCCAAGTAATAAGACTTGCCTTTACAATAGGTTGAGTTTGTTTATATTAATTAAATGAATAGGTCAATAGTAAAAATCAAAATTTTAGATTATTTATGGGAGAAACCTTATGAGTGTTTTAGATTTGGTGAATTACCAATTATGAAATGATTTAGTGATGATGTGGAACTATTTGTAGAGCATATAAAACATTTGTAAGAAGTAAGAAGAAAATTACAGGAAAGTAATGAAAAATATAAAGCTATAATAGATGTAAAATTAATTATTTAAATAATGATCTATAGTGATGGTTTACTTTAGGAAAGAGAGATTTTTGAAAGATGCATATAACAAGTTGAAGTACAAAAGAATTGGGCCATGCAAGATTACAAAAAAATTAATGACAATACTTATAAGGTGAATTTACCACATAATTTTGATATCTCTCTTGTATTTAATGTTTCAAATTTATATGATTTCCATGGAGAAGATGTTGAAGGTGAAGTAGATTGAAAACAAAAAATACCAAAGAAGAAGAAAAAAATATTGTACAGATCCTAGTTAAGAAATCAATAAACATGAGGCAAGGAAGTTATAAAACATATTTTTTATAGTAGGAAGGATTATAGTCGGAAGACAAAACTTGTATTTTAGAAAGAGAGATGAAGAATATTGATTAAAAAAATGATAGTAGTACAATAATAATAACTCACAGGAGTTGAGTTGTCTTCAACCAGAGGAGAATGAGTAAGAAAATGAGGCCAAACTTCTAGAGACGATAACTTTTGATTGATAGCTTCATTTGATCTATCATTCTTGCTAAAATGACCATCTCAAAATTTTCAATGCAAGAATAACCCACCCTATATGGTTATGATTTTTTTTTTTTTTTTTTTTTTAAAGGCCACACATGACCATCTAAGGGTCTAAAAATGTATTTTAATATCTTTTTAGTATTTTTATTTTTTTATAATTTTTATATTTTTGTAATCAGATGTGAACTTTAGTTCAAATTCATCTAATATATTAATTTTAGTGTTTAGTTTATTTTTATACATTTTTAGATTTAGGCATGCTTAAATATAAAACTTACTAAAAATAACAATTGTTAAAAATAGAAAGTTATAAAACATATTTTATATAGTAGGAATGATTATAGTTAGAAGACAACACTTCTATTTTAGAATGAGAGATGAAAAATATTTATAAATAAAAAAGATAGTAGTACAATCATAACAACTCATAAGAGCTAAGTTGTCTTCAACTAGATGAGAGTGAGTAAGAAAATGAGGCCAAACATCTAGAGGTGATAACTTTTGATCAATAGCTCTGTTTGATCACTCATTCTTGCTAAGATGACCATCTCAAAAACTTCAATGCAAGAATAACCCACCTTATTTGGTTATGATATTTTTTTTTGAAGATCATACATGACCATCAGAGGGTTTGAAAATGCATTTTAATTTTTTTTTGGTATTTTTCTATTTTTAAATTTTTTATACTTTTGTAATTGGATGTGAAATTTAGTTAAAATTCATTTAATATGTTAATTTTAGTTTTTAGTTTATTTTTAGATGTTTTTAAAGCTAGGCATGCTTGCATATAAAACTTAATAAAAATAACAATTGTTAAAAATAAATTCAAAATTATTTGAATAATGATCTATAGTAATGGTTTACTTGAAGAAAGAGAGATTTTTGAAAGACACATATAACAAGTTGAACTACAAAAAAAATAGACCATGTATAATTATGAAAAAAATAATGACAATACTTATAAGGTGAATTTACCACATAATTTTGATATCTCTCTAGTATTTAATGTTTTGGATTTAAATTATTTTCATGGAGAAGATGCTAAAGGTGAAGAAGATGAAGTACATTGGAAAAAACAAATACCAAAGAAGAAAAAAAAAATATAGTATAGATTTTAGATAAGAAAACAATGAACAAGAGACAAGGAAGTTATAAAAACATATTTTGTATAGTAGGAAGGCTTATAATCAGAAGACAACACTTGTATTTCAAATTGAGAGATGAAGAAGATTCATAAACAAAAAGGATAGTAGTACAATCATAACAACTCACAGGTGCTGAGTTGTCTTCAATTAGAGGAGAATAAGTAAGAAAATGAGGCCAAACTTCTAGAGGCGATTACTTTTGATCGATAGCTCTGTTTGGTCTCTCATTCTTGCTAAGATGACTATATCAAAAATTTCAATGCAACAATAACCCACCCTATTTGGTTATGATTTTTTTTTTAAATTTTTTTCGAAGGCCATACACGACCATCTAATGGTCTGAAAATGCATTTTAATATTTTTTGATATTTTTTATTTTTAGAAATTTTATATTTTTGTATTCGGATGTGAATTTTAGTTAAAATTAATCTGAAATTTTAATTTTAGTGTTTAGTTTATTTTTAGATATTTTTAAAGCTAAGCATGTTTGCATATAAAATTTACTAAAAATAACAACTCTAAAAAATAGAAAGTCGAATTTTATTATTTTTTAAAATTTTTAATTTCACATGTCAATTCTAATTCTAAATTAAAACTTATTTATACATAATTTATAATTATTTCAATCATTTAATATGAATTAATAAAGATTATTATTTCAAAACTTAAATGTCTATTAATATTTTCTTCTCTTAACAGTAATCAAACTCACTAACGTTTAGGGTTAATAATCAAACTCACAATGTATAGTGTTAATAGACTTCAACATGGGTTTCGTTGACTACTTAGTATTAACACAGATGATATTGCATAGATGATGGTCTGTTTTATTGTTTTGGTTATTTTAAAATAAATTTTAAAAAATCAAAAGGAAACTAATTAATGCTAATATAAATGATGTCATTGCATAGATGATGATCTTGATTCGCATACAGCAAAGATACTTTCATTTTCGCTCTTACCATACTTCACCCCACACATACTCTCTATATCCATATCCATCCTCTTTTATGCTAGAGAGAGAATCGTTTCTTTACATGTCTGACCTACATCATATTTACCATTAAATTAACATGTGTTTCTACTTTGTGAATGAAATGTTACCTTGTACAAAATATATTTAATTATATTGCATAGTCAAATAAGGTAACAACAATAGATAGATAGATACGATATGTTCTTTATGTGAATGATAAAATGACTTATGAATGGATGTGATGGGAAGGCGAATGCATAGGTGAAACACCTACAAAAATAAATAAGAGGCATGGTTAATTAGAGCGTAGAACATAGTTAGGAAGGGACATAGCTATAGATTAAGCAGTCTCTGAGTCTCCCCTTGAGATGGACGTAGTTAGGCAGCGACGTTTCCTTCTTAAACCCCACCTTTTCCAGCACTCTTGCGGATGCCACGTTGTCAGGGAGAACAAGAGCATCTATTCTCTGTATTCCCTGCAACTCTCTCAACCCCATCTTCACCAAAGCTACGACAGCTCCAGTGGTCACACCCATTTTCCAGTATTTTCTGGAGATGGCGTATGCCATCTCAGCCCGGCAGCTGTGAATGCCGCTGCCTTGCTTCAGCATAATGTGTCCGATGGCCTTATTACTTCCATTTATGCATATGGCTTTCATCCACGGATGGGGAATCGCCACCCAAGCAACATAGATGCCTCACCCTTTGGACTCATATTTAAATACATAGAGAGAAATATTTAGAGCATCGAATATAAAGATACACAAATGAATAAAAGTCACTAATTATAGCCTTACAACAAAGTGCTGACTTTTTAGCTCAATTCTATTTTGACCTGGTAGATTAATTCTGCAGGTCGTACATTTGTAACTTTTCTAGGAAAATTTACAGAAATGGGCTTGTCTGCATTAATAATAACCATTATGGAAGGATAGTTGAGTTCCCATGCTACAAGTTTAGATAAATTCGAAGAATGGTTGATGAAATCTCCTGTCTACAAACATAGAGATGTATCGTTGTAACGTTGGCTACATAGGATGTTGATGCAGGAAAACACATCTACATCATACACAAGCCCTGGATTGATGGCCATAACAGGATTAAACAGGATTAATCTGTCCTACGTCATATAACAATTCTGTAACCTCATTTGCATATAATGTTGAATCCAATGTAGATGTTGCATCACATATCAAATTGTGAAAAATTTTAAGGGTAATATACATTTACAGTTTTTGGGAGATTGAGCATTTACCTGTGGTCATGAGAGTGGATTTCAAAGCAACAGGAGACCAATCAAGATGAAATGACTTCACATAGGTGGTAGCTCCTATGGCGTGAGGGCATGACATGGATGTTATAGATACTATGTTGAAACCCACGAATCTCTTATCCAAAGATTCATGTCCGCTAGAATGTCCACACCTGTTATGGTGAGCTACATATAATGATATAAATTTTGAAAATTGATGCAAAATAAATAAGACTTCTATCATGAACGTTTAGATGACTGATACCACCATTGTGGGAATGTAATATAGAGCTAAAGAATTTTTATTATTTTTATTTTGTATATAATCTCACAAAAAACCCTATTAATGTTTGTGTTCGATAAAAAAACACCTTTGTTTAAGGCTTGATGCATTCCCTAATACATATTTAGATATAATAATTGAAACATGGAGAAAAACATACCATTCCATACTCTTTTGCATCCCAACTACATATGATATTTTTTCTTCATGGTTGAAACGAGCTGGGAGGCAGCTTGGAGGTGTTTGCAGGGTCTATAGTAGCATTTGAAGTACAGTGATTAAGAACTAGGATAGCAATCAAAACAATATATAAGGTACATATATTCTTCATTTCATGAAAAAGTGACACAGATCAATCATTCATTTAGGTGTGGCCGTCTATAAACAACCCCTATCTGTTCCTGCTCGCAGGGACTGCCGTCAACCGCATGCATTTTTTAAGTTTAATTTTTAATCCATGGAAACTTCTCCACCGATAGCATGGTAAATTGTGCAGTTATGATAGGGATTCAAATGAGGTAAGTCCCCTGACAATGCATTAAAAACATTCTATTTTGGTTGCAGCCATTTATTCGAATGTCATGAAATCATTCATAACATACATTTTTTTTCCAATCAAATTATGTGGATTAATAGTATTTTATGTTTTTGTCAAATGATTTGTATCTTTCGTTCATTAATGACTTACAAATTTATTAGTGCATTAAAAATTGAGATTTCATTTGCTAATGACACGGATTAATTCAAAGATAAAGCGAATTGAACAGTATAGTCCCTCCATCTGCGAGTAATAATTGATGAGATTACTTGCGTTAGACCTTTAAAAATAACCTCTAAAAGATAATCTATGTTAATTGTGGTTGGTATAAAAAAAACATTAGTTTCTTAATTAATAATGTGTGGAGTATTTATATATCATTCAATGGCAACACTTTTTTCTAATAAATTTTATATTGAAGACATTTCTTTCTTAGCCCTACAACTATATTTTACATATTGTAAAAAACTAATTGCAGTTTTTTCATACTACTTTGAGAATGAATTTATCGTACATTTGTATTTATTTTTCATCTCCCCATGGTAATTGAATGATAAAACTTTGGATCCGTTTCAATGAACCATTGTCACACACTCATTTTACAATGAATTCATATTCCATTAAGGTTTTATTTTTAAGCTCATCATTTTTTATTTTTTAGCTAAACAAGTCATTTTTAATCCAATACTTAGAGATTCAAGAAGATGTTGAATTATTTATTTCATCCAATAATCTTTTTCATGATAAACATATTTCCATGTAAGGCAAGCTACACTATCATTTCTGTCATCATAGAAAATGGTTTTACATTCACTTTCACTATGTTAATTTTCAATGTTAATTTTTTGATCCCACAATTAAATAATTTTTTTACCTCCACATACAACTTTTGATTTATTTATTCATTATGGTACATGTCTTGGACCCTTGAAAATACCAAATACTTTACTTTCAACACATCCTTTCACTGATTTCATCATAAATACAACATATAATGACTTAAGTAAAATAACGAGCCAAATTTTCACACAATGTATGTGAGTTTCTTTCTCATTTAGATTCTCACCCATTAAGCATCCAAAATGCTCTCATGAGGAGATAAATTACTATTTTAGGTATATTTGTAATATTCCAATGATTGATAATATGATTTGTATACCTTTTAAAATTCTAGTTGCTTCAAATAATTATGATTCTAATAATATGGCTCGACTTGTTTCATGAAAAAAAAAACCAATCCATCCTTCGACCACATAATATTTTTATCTGGCCATCAGAAGACTAACTCTTTAGAAAACAATGGTATGACTCAATGGATACACTAGTATCCTAATTATAATGTGCTAGATTATAGACTATTTTATCACACATATCTTTCAAAAAAGTGAATTTTACAATGTCATGATATAAAACGATCATAAAATAGCTACTGAGAGATCTTTAAAATATGTAAATAATATTCTATAAAAATAATAAATTAAAATATATAAATAAATAATAAAATACAAAATCTATAAATATTGATCTCATATGTTATGAAGTGATCAAATACCTCATGATCATCTTAAATTTATTTATAGAGGTCTGTAAATGAACTCATATACTATTCATGGTCACAAATAACATCAAAAATGTGTCTCTAATCTTGGAGAACGTTTCCCACCAATGTCCTAATGACTAACCAATCACATCAGAGTTTTAACCATGATCTACGAACCCACCATATACAGATAATTTGTGTGCACTTGAAAACCTTCACATAAAATAAAAATGACTAAAACTTTATGACTTCACATTAGGTTTTGAAAAAGTACAAAGATTACTAAACCATAGAATTAATTAGTTTATTATTTCATTTTAACTCGCAACACCATGAATCATGAATGCTTCCACATTCCAATTAAGTCAATGTTCAATGTGTCGATTAAATATTTATTGAAACCAATTTTTTATACTAATAGTTCCAATTAGATTCATTATGAATTAATACACTTGACTATGGGAATATAATAGAAACATAAAAGAACATGAAAATTTATTCACACATCATTCAAAAAATAATAATATCATGTTGATATGATAATCAATCATTGAAACTAAAAATAAAATTCCCCAAGATGTCCATCATTTGTCATACCTATAAAGTAACTTGTCCACTATATGTGGGAGAAAGAAAAAAACTATGGTTAAATATAATAATGATAGGGAGAAATATAATAAAATTACAAGTTGTTAAAGACCCACTATGCATTCATAATTTAAATAATCATGGTTAGAATACTACAACCAAAAATACTAGGTAAATGTTATAATTTGATGTGACAATATTATTATACGAACATGCACATTTTGCCAGTAGAGTCCCAACTATTTTTTTTCAAATATTCAAGGGTCTTCATGAAGGAGATGTTCTTTCTCCCTGTCTCATCATCATCATCATGGTATATGTTTTGGGTAGATAATTTTAAAAGAATAATTATATAATCTCATTAATATCTTCAACATAATTAAAAATATGAACTTTAGGAAACTTTGCTTGCATTCAAGAAGAGAGAATTGTAAATAAAATATTATATTGGTATTAGCATGTTTTGAGTTAGAAGATTAACCTCTTGAAAACTAGCATTCTATTACTTCACACTTCACCTCACATAAAAAATATAATAAATAAAAAATTTAGATTTTATTTAGATTCCCTTCTTAGAAAACACTTTGAGATCCCCTTATTTTATGGGTGGTTTAAAATTTAATTCTGGGACAATATGGCCATAACCTTTTATAGTAAATTGATCTCAAAAAATAAAATGGATTTCTTACGTGAGAAAAATTCAAGAAGTTATCTAAGTAATTCTAATCAATATGTATCCAGTCTCATCAGCTCTATTAGTGTCAAATCTATATTAACATAATAAAATAAAAAAATCTATTGAATGGTCATTATGGGTCTACAAAAATTGCTTTAGTGAAATGGGAAGAGATATGCTTGCCTAAATCTAAAGTAATGGATGAAATCATAAATTTATTTAAGATGAACGAAGTTTTGGGGGAAAATATTCCAAGGAGAATATACTAGGATAAAGACAACATTTGGATCATCTTACTTTAAATAAAATATCTTGATAATGTGGAATTTCTGACCCATATATTTACTACATATTATTGGTTGTATTGGTTTCACATCATGAAACTTTCTTGAGAAATGTAAAGACATTTTCTCAAACTCCCTTTGCTCAAATATTTAAAATGGTAGATTTATTAAGTTATGAAAGGATGTATGGTATAGTGTAGGTCCTATATATAATAATCCTTCCTTCAATGGTTTATAAGAGTATTTTTCACACCATTAGGGACCTCATGTTTTTAATTATTGGGTTGAAACTCAAAGTGTATCGGGCGCTTAGATAAGATGGAAAAAAACATATTTCTATAGCCACTCATTTTGTTGATCTTCTTACTTCTTTTTACTTCTCCCTAAACTTCCACCATATAATTAGCTCATTGGATATTGATGGATTAAAATGCACTGGAGATCTTTATAGAAACATTTCAATGAAATAAGGTTATAATAAGTTAATATTTCATGTATTAATACACATTTATGACATGTGGAAAAGGTTTGGATCCCTTGAGGACTTCCTTAATCTAATGAAAAAGGTTTGGATCCCTTGAGGACCTCCATAAGGGGGGTATTTAATGCTTCACAGGAGTGGTTTCATGGTCGTACTTCCCTCGTGTACTCCAAGGTTGTTTCAAGTTGTGAAGCTTTTAAGCTTCAGTTTCCTTGGTCTTTTCTCGAGTGATTAGTTTGTTAGCTTTCTAACTTGTTAACTATTTATCTTTTTGCCTATCTCATCCAAATCAACTAGAGGCTTTTATGTATTTCTTGATATGGTCTATGATCTAGATCCTTTTTTCCTCAAGATAAGGGCCCCTTTTCTCTAAATTTAGTCTATAAAAAATAGAATTATCATGTTTATAGGATGATTAATCATTAAAACTAATAATAAAATTTAATAAAGTACTACCCAACATTCACACCCTTAGTCGTATTTATAAAGTAAGTGCCCACTATATGTGGATAAAGAACAAAATCATGTAAAAATAATATATGATTTTGTATAATAATCATGTAAAGAATAATACAACCCCAAATATTGGTTGAAGGTATAATATCATTTCATGTGACATTGTACTTCACATGATTAAATTGGATAAAAGGTTTTGAGATTTTAAAATTTAACATCAAAGCAAGCCATAATACTCTCATAAATTTCACTTATGTAAACTATCATGACATTAAAGAAATGAAAATAGTGTAAGATGTATAAACCCTATAGATATGGAGGGTGAATAGAATAGTAATCTGAAAAATGGGAAAAATTGGCATAATGTAAGAGGACATGAGGGTTTGGGAAAAAATAGATTGAATGTCCAAAATAGTTAAGGTTCAACATTTATGTCTATCCTAATTATTATTTTTAAATGAAATAAGTAATAAAATATTATAATGAATAAATATAATAGTATTTCTAAACAAGTACATAATTTGAATCCACCTAATAAGATCATAATAGTAACATGACAAAGCAATAAATAAATAAACTATGTAAAGTAAGTATGGAGAGATAAGGAATGATTGCACCTTGATATTATTTTAAATATTCATGAATAATGGATATTGAAATATGACATTACATGGTGGAATTTGCATTGCATGAAATCATTTTTGACCCATGGATCCTCATAGATAGTTTACTAACTTCATCAATTTTGACTTGGGTAGATTCATGTTGATAAAATATAAGTTTTCGGGTCTATCTCTATTTTATTTAATATTACATGTGCAAGGTTAAGAAACCTAATTTTACTATTATTGCTTCACCTCCTACATTTTGATCTTCATGTACCCATGTGTGATTGCTTTGTTTATTGAAGAATGTATATGTTTATTTATTCCTTATATTTGGCCTAGCATGGAATTCATAAAATTCTCTTATTATATCAATAAATATTTTAACTTACATTAAAAAAATACATATCCTAGATGTTAGACTCATACCTTCATAGTTTTTTGAAAGAGTGTACATGGAATAGCTTGATAAATAACTTTGAACCTGCTCTTCCGTATAAGTTATAATATAGCTAAATACAAGATAAAATATTAATTTGATAAAATGGGATAATGAGAGACCAAGATATAAAATGCCACTACAAGATTTTAATATATAACTCAATCAAGATAAATTTGAAGTACAAGGAATAAAGTAACTTGATTTTTATCTTTTATTTAGGTCTATACTTTAACATTCTTATAAATATCTAAATAGATTAAAATGACTTGAATACATAGGTCATGCTATACAAATATGTTATGCAATATAAAAATTTAGAAATAGCAATAAATTATTTTAAATCTAAAAATTTAGTAAAAAGAGACAAAGTGACCCACATATTAAAAAGGGATAAACATGTGTAGGATGTGGCTCTACTTATGATGGAATTAGGTAGGACATGATACTTAATTAGAATAAACAAAAGTTAAAATATCAAAAAGGACCATGATAACATATGATATCTGTTAAAATGATTATAATGGATAGATTTTGATATTCTCTTAAGCCTGAAGGGCTAAAATGAGACAAATGTGGGGATCAAGAAGTCCTATAAATTTATAATAAAAAAATATGTCATATATTGTAAATTGTTCATAAAACATTTAGGAACATGCTCATGTGACAAATTTAGGTGTTTTAACATATAGATTATGTGTAGAACATATTTTCAAACCTATAGTTTATTTTAAATATTCTACTAAAGATTTTCACTAATTTATCATTCTTTTAAATTGCACTTGGCTGCTCATTTTGATAAAAACATTGTTACTCTCACTTTATGATTTCATTATTCTTTAAAATAGTTACCATTCCCAAATTTCATGGATTAATTCATAATTGAAGGAATTGTTTTCAATTAGTGTATTTATGGTATTCCAAGTAGTATGGTGTATGGCCCATTATTAAGTGTTATTTTGTATAGGGTTCCAATATTCTATGGACTCAATTTAAAATAATAAACATTGTGTAACCGAATTTTCATTTTTCCATACCATATGTATACACCTCATTTTAATATTATTGATAGTTTAAATTTTTGGATTTAGGGTGCATCAATCTTTCTGATTGTAAATTAGAAAGGTTGGGAATGATGATATAAATATTTTATAGTAACTGTAATAATTCTTTCATTGAATTTTATGCTTCCTTTTTTTATCTTATTTATTTTCAACTTTTATTATTTTTACAATAGACAAGTTTCTTAAATTATAAAATAAATAAATATTAAATTGATTGCAAAAAAGAAAACCAAACTGAACATAAAAATTAATATTTCTTTCCTTTAAATATACCAAATTAAAATTTTATAAAATCTCTAATTTTATTCCTAAGAACGTACCTCTTTGTAATTATCCAATTTTTATCACAAGGAATTTCGAAACAAATGTTCATATATGGCATACAAATATGACCTAAAACATTATTTTAGGAGGTATTTTGACATGCAAAGTATTGTTTGTTTGCATTAAAATTTCCCTTGAATATTTATAACACATGGACAAGATTATCGAGAATGTTCTTTCAATGCAAAACCTTATGTACCTTATGTCTCAATAAAAAATACACAAAGTTTATATGTTCTAATACCCTAATCTAGTGGTAGTTTATTGTGACAATGATAATTGCATAATTGATAAATCATAAGAAAAATTACATTGTTCTTTTTAACATGAAAAAGTCATTAATTCTAACATAATTTAGTTTTTTTATTGGTTTGTTTTTATTCATCATATAATACATTTTTAAGTTATAATATTTTGGTTTGATTTTAATTGGTTGTTCATCACACTATATGATTTGGATGACTTTATGACTATTTCTTGTATTCATCTTTCCTTCAATTAATATCTATATGTTAGATGAATTAAAAAACTATAGTGTTATTTATTTCATGTTTTAATTTTAAAAAATATTTTATTGACTTTTTACCAAGTATTTGACTAAATTTTCATTAGATATGGAAGGTAATTGAACTTTTACTATTAAAAATCATGTTATGGACTTTCTCGAATATTGACCATATTCTATAAAACTCCTTATCTTAGATTTTCATTTATTTTGTTTTATTTTTATTTTTATTTTACAATTTTATTTATTTATTATTATTATTAAATGATTGGACATGTTGAGAATGACAAGATTGTGTGTATGATAAATTTTCAACTCTCCTCCTCCATTCACATATATTAAATGAGATTTAACTATTTTTATAAAAGCTTACATTTATTCCCCTTTTGAAAAATAAGATTCTCTTTTAAAAATTGAGATAATTACCTCAAATCCATTATGTGATTGTGATATATTTAGGTAAACACCAGAATACTATAAAAATGTATAATTAAAATGTAATTTATGAATTATCTCAATATGTCATTCATTAGTTTCAAGGATGAAATGTTATGGACTAAGATGAAAATTGAAACACCATTCATTTTGTTTAAACATTTTCAATATTTATATTCATGTTCTATTAGTTGTTAACACTTATTTTTTAGTATTTAGATTTAATGTGAAACATGCAAAAAAAAATTGATATATATTTATAGATAATAATAATAAGGCAAAAAGACACATACCTATGATAAAAAGGATATATCTAATAGATCAACCCAAATTAAAGTTTATTAAAAATCATCAATAATTAAAATTAAATCTATATTATTCATTTTGATTTTGATTTATAATGGATATAATCTATATTTCGTAAGTTTATTTGATACAATGAATCCCTCACAAAGATGTACATGGGAGGATGACTCATTGATTAAACAATTCATGGAGTTTTCTCTACAATTCATTTTCTTCAGATTAGATTTTTTTTGGGTACATTTCTAAAGTGATATGATGGAAATCCTCCTTGAATGTGGTAAAATGTGTACCATTGATTTCTTTCATCTCCATCAACTAATATATTATCTTGAAAAAAACATTTAAGTTTAATATCAAAAAGATTATTGGATTCATTAGAAATTAACAAATATAGTTTTAATTCTTGTTTATATGCATTAATGATAGAGATTTAACCATTAATAAACAAGAAAAAAAAAATTGGTTCTTTTTAAGTAGATGGAATAACTTCCATACATGTATGGCTTGCCTAACACTACACCATACATATCAATATACTTTGACTTCATGAATGAATTATTATTTTATACCATAATACCAATATTTACTAGGAGAAAGGTGAAGAACATCAAAGACATCCATGAGATCTACTAGAGAGTTAGTCTTTTAATAGTTGTGGGATAAATAATTATCCTAAAAAAATGAATGGCATGGAGATATCCTGAATGATTGAGTTGAGTTTCTAGTAATGCAATATTCTTTATTTAACAATGGTAATGATGAATATAGAATAACCTTTTACTAATAATTTAATAAATTTTGAATCAAATAATTATTATTAAAACTATGAGAATAGCTAGAGCTCTAGCAAAAAAAATTGAATACCATGGAATGTTGAAAATAAAATTGGAGAGCACTTGTCCCTAATTCTCATTGAAGATGTCTCCACTACCAAAAATACATGGGTTGTATTGACTAATTTTGACCTTAAAGTAAAAATTATCAACCCCTATAGGTTTAAACATTTAATAGGGTTATTAAAAATTGTATATTGTATTTCAATAGTCTTGGAATTATGTGGTAATGGTCTTCATTTAGTCACATCGGTCATTGATTAACATTATTTGAAGTTAGGTCTCATATGTGCTTATATAGTATTTGGGTCATTTTTCAGCCAATGTGTTTGTCATGTTTGTAAAGATATATAGTGATGAGTATTTTAATGAGGTTGTCTTTATGTCTTAAAAGTTATATTATCATGTATTAACCTCTTATATGTTTTTTATATGTTTGAAAGTCTTTTGGTCACCTTTTTGGGATAATTTTGAGGTGTTATAACTAATAATATAAAGGGAAAACATTTAAATAAGTGTCTTAACATACCTGATGTTAGAGAAAGGTCATGGCCTGAAAAAGTTTCAATTCAATTCCCAAGTTGTGAGAATAACTCATTTGTAGGCACTTATGGGCACTTGTATGTCCTTGAATGATTTACTTGAAAGTAAAAATATTTTCATAGAGTATTTTAAGCTTCCAAAAGATACATTAAAACATGGGATCATGTTTTATGTCCCACAAATGAAGATAACTCTCTTTCCTCCATCCCTACCTTTGCAAACTGAAAAAGACAAAATTCCAATGCATGATATGACCAAAAGAGAGAAAGTTAGAGGATAATTTTTTTGAAAATGTTATGGGATATATAAAAAATCAATTTTATGGTATTATTTTGAAAATTCACTCCCACTCCTTTATGAAAATTGTTAAGAATGACAGTAAGTCACTACGTCTTATTCATTCAAGCAGGGTCTAGTTTTGCTCATGTTTCTTCACTTTAGAGCTTGATGGAGGATAATAAAAATTTTGGGATGTTTTAATAGGTCAAAATATTTTTTTTAATGTTTTTTTCATCTATAAAATTAACCTTTTATGGTTCCTTCATCAAGGAGAAAAATATCTCAGGTGTATGGAACATATCACCTTACCCCAATTTTTTTTGTTAATTTGAAGCATTACCACCTTCAAAATTTTATAATTACCTCATAATTCATGTAAAACCCCTCAATATTACATGATTAATTTTACCTCTCCCTAAGGAGTAGCTCTTTGTATATGGCCTCTCAAGATATGACATATTCTCATTATTGGAAACATGCTACAATTTATAAATGGTCTTCTACAGTTATGGGTATCAAATTTTTCCAAAAGGTAAATGAGAAACTAATGTATCATGAGATATAACTATTGATCAATTTAAAATCTCAAGTTAATGAATATAAGACTCAAATACACTCTTGATAAAATCTTAGACAAGATCATTTCACCCACAAGTTTGTAGACTTATAGGTGAATATTCATGGGTCTATGTTCATGTTGAAGAGGTTCTATCAAATAAGATATGTGGTTTAATATTATAAACACCTATGTGATCTTAAATAATACTTATACAATAATTAGATGACATGAGCAAACCATAGACTCCAACTTCCATCCATAAACTTTGTATAGGAGCTAACTATATAAACATGCATGTATATGTGAATGGGCACATTTGAGGTTTTATATTGATAGTACGATATCTACAAGATATTGAGTTGGATTATGGGAAGTGGAAAATAAATGATACAATATCAAGGTAACATAGGACTCAATAGCTTGTCTCAACAACATATATAATCAAGAAAAGAGACCTACAGGTTATAGACCTGTAGGTCCTCATTTTGAACAAAAAACATTGGTTCATGTCAAGATGAATTAGTTAAAATCATTAATATATAAATAATGATAATGAATAGACCCATGAAGAATCTTATGCTTTCAATAATCACAGGGTTGAGGTGAATAGTGTCATGGTCACTAATTGAGTTCACAATCCTTAGGAACTCATGCACATGTTTTTTAATGAAGACAAAAAGGAAAAGTTATAAAATTCTATAAAAAGGCCAATTAAATTTGTGATATAGTGAGAGAGAACCTCTAATTTCAAGGTCCCATGACATAGTTGAGACAATTAATTTACAAATTTCATGTTTAAACATTTATTCAATGACCACCTACAACCACACTTTGAGAAGGTACAAGGAGTAGGTGTCTATTTGTGAAATTGAAGGGTTTTTGGATATTTTGTAAGGTTATTAACTGTAAATAATATAATTAAGTAATTTATATGTTCAGTGATTGGAAATTTGAGTCCTAAAATAGAAAATGTATTCAGACACCTAAATGAGCATATGCATGTTTCTTAAGCAAGATAGGTTATATTTAAATCTTGAGAAAAGAATGCCACCTACAGCTAGTGAGAGTGGAGTTTGGGGTGAGATCATGAACAATTAATGAAACCATATTAGGTAAGATAACTATAAAAGATACCATAGAATAAGATGACTAAATGGAGTCACTTGACCTATGCACACTCAGTTCAATAACCTACAGGCCCGCCAACCTAGTCATGAAGGATCTTTGTTTGTTTTCAAGGAAAAAATGATCTAATAGAAAATAATTCATATGAGAAGTGTTTTATTATGATAATTTTACCTCCATATGACCTATAAATTAAATAATAGTATGAAAATGTTGAAAGCTATGTTCAGGCTTAAAAAGCTTAAAACTTATATACAGGTAGACCTTATGAATAATCGTGAACAAGTTGTCTTATTTGGAGTAAAATAAGAATCTAAGAAAACTTATAAGTGTAATATTTTTTCATATATCATAGATAATAATCCATGGATAGGAAAGATAAACAAAGTGCCATTTAAGATCATAATACCTTTTCAAGTTTCACTAAATTGATGACTACCGTTCAAAAGCAACCCTCACTCACTTTTTGAGACTTTTACCTATTTAATGGATCCAAATGACTTTTAGGTATGATAAATAGGTCCATAAAAATCAATATTTTGGTACTGGTGGTTTTATTGGATCCATCACATGCATGAACAAAAGCTTAAGAACTCATACCCCTCTCTAATGGTAATGTAGATACCTGAATACCAACTTATTGCACTCAAAACTATATGGAGGATATAAATGAGAAATTAATCACCTTGGTAAATTTTATGAGGGTTTTATACTATAAAATTATTTCATTTTCTCAAGATTTAAGTCCCTAGGGTTTATGAACAATCTTTAAGAATCAAGATAGGTTTAAACCCTCATAAAATTGTAATAAAGATCCGATGTGAGAGATTGATATCTAAAGTAAATATAATGAATTTTGATGCTTATAAAACCTCTGTATTAGTGTTATATACTCAAATTATATTTTCACCATGTACTTTTTATGTACTTGCAACTGTATAAACTATATTTGATGCCCTATTTTGTAAGGTTTTTAGGTTCTTTTAGGGTTTTGAGTAATGAAGCATTTGAAAACTATTGGAAGAATTTATTTGTGATGTGTTTCACTTGTAAAAGTGATAAAATATGTAAAATACACATTTTATAGGCTCAAATAAACCTAATTTTTCAAGGCAATCTTAAATAGGCTTACAAAGAGACTAGGTTTTGAAACCATTTCAAGGTTTACACGCATACATAGGGTATCAAGACCTAAAATTTGTCATGAAAGTGGGTGATAGGATGGTTAAAATGAATCACACACATTTTTGTGGTTTTTTCATGTGTGGAAGAGATCTAGAGTAGAAAATTAGTGTCTTAGACAAGGAGGCCTAATTGGTAGAAGAGAATGATAGAAAAAAAATACTTCCACTCATTCTCAAGATATAAAACTTAGCATGGAGTTGTAAAACCATAATGGATCCTCAAATATGTATTCATATTATTATTAATATCTATACACTATCCTACACATATAGGTTTACATGACTTTAGCGATTCAAGGAAAAGAGACCTAATAGGAGCATAAGATGGAAGATGGAGTCTTGGGAGTTGTTCCATGAACCAAAATGAATTATTTAAAATTTTATAAGGTATTTGAATTTAATTAATGTAGAGAGAGTGAATTGATTAATTTAAAGTCAAGTTTTGAGCCATTTGGACAAGGCTACTCATAGAAGATGAAGATGTTTCAAGACACCTAAGGATATGAATGATTATTGCTACTGAAATGTCAGAGCAAGGGGGTTTATAAGTGAATGATAGGTGTCAAATAATATGTTTAAAAATATTTCATGGAAAATTAATTATGAATAAGTCCAGGTGTCACTCCTCACATGCAAAGAATCATAGTTTTGAAGAAGATGATCATGGTGTTAAACAAGTAATCTAACTCCTACGCCACTTAGATAATGAAGCATATTTAGAGAAGATACATGTGTACTTAGAAAACCATTTAGACTATCTTCTAACTTATTTATTTTTTTTAACTCATGTGGGTAATTATAAACCTTCATCCTATATTCCCCTCTCTCTCTTCCTCTTTTCTCTATATAAGCTACCACTTTTAACATTGTAAAATGATCCACATTTGGTATGGTGGAGGCATGCTAATTTGATTACTAGTTTTTGCTTAGGAATAAATATTTAAATATGGTTTTAGTCTCTTAAATTCTTTATTAAGTGTGTGAAGTAGTCCATTTTGAATGGAAAGTGATTTTTATCTATACTTGTATTCATCTCACTCTTTAATGCTTTGTGTAAGTAATATGACTTCTAATAGGTCTCATGATGTGTAAATGGTTGTTTTGTGTGTACTTAAGTGTGAATAAGACTACTAGTGTCTATGAAAACACATATTATTCATCGAACTTGATGAATACATTGCATTTTACCTTCATCTTGAAATAATTTTGTTAGGAAAACCTTGGGTTTTGAGATCAATGTTTCAAATTATCTTTTATAATACATGTTCAAGTATGATTGTGAAATTAATCTTGGTGTATCACCTCTTCTAGATTAATATTATATCTCATTCTATCCCTTTTCCTTTAAATGAATTTTATTAGTGTCTAGTTGTAGGTGTTGTGTAATGGAGCTATCCCTTCAATCTATAGACTCACCTCTAAGAATTATCACCCACAACATATGAGTTATTTCAATGTTGTTCCAAATTTAAGAAGGCTGAATTATTCCACCTTATGATGCAAATTTAGTTGATAAAAATTTGTTTTTGGATGCCTTGTTGAAATTATATTGACAAAATTACAACTCAAAGGATTCCTACTAGCCAAAAGCCTTTTACTGATTTGAGGAACAAGGAAGATGTTTTTTTTTTTTTAGCAAATTCCATTTTAAGAGAATATGAAAATATTATATAGTGATTTTATATTTATAAGTAAATAATTTACCCTTAAAAAACTCTTAATGAAGTAATTTGATTTTAAGAGTGAAGAGATCTTTATAGAGGGACATGTTCCTAAAGATTATATTATTTCTTTCTTTCCATAAGATGTAACTAATTAGAGATGGGGCCAAATCCAAAATACTTTTGACTTGATTCTCTCCTTTTTTTCCCTATTAAAAAAAATTCTTGAATAGAGACAACTACTACCTAAAGTATCTTTATTTTTTTAAGGAACCAAGATCAAATTATGCAAGCAAAAGGGAAATGAAGTAGAACATGTTTCAGGTTTTCATAGTTATCTTGACATATAATGCACCATAAACGTCCCTTAAAACTAATCCTTTGGATTATATTATATAAAATATATTTTTTCCAAATAAACCACAAATTTACATTATCTTTACAATGTTCCTGAGGGATACAAACCTTTTCCACATGCCTTAAATGTGTATTAATATGAGATATTAAATTATTATAACCTTGTTTCAATGAAAAGTTGATAAAAGTATCTAAAATCCATTTTAATCCATTAGTATCCAATGAGCTATTGATATAACATGAGTTCAGGAAGAAGTAGAATGAAATAAAAAATCAATGCAATGCATGGTTTCAGAAAGAGCTGAGTTTTCCATCTTCTCTAAAGGCCCTATACAATTTGAGTTTTAACCTAATATTACAAACAAGATGTCCACATTATAGATACTAAATCTAAATTATATAACTTAATCTCCATCAAATAATTTATTATCTTGGAATTAATTTTATTTTTGATATCAAAAAGGTTATTGTCGTGACTGGCACTTAAGAAAGATAGTTTTGATTCTCGTCTATATGCAAGAATGATGGAGCTTTCACCATTTTAAGCAAGTAGTAATTTTTTTGGTAAATAATATTGTAAGCTCAAATTTATAAGTATTGGCTATGACGTTGTTAAACTAGTCTAAAAATTAAAACATGAATGAATATGTAAAGTGGGTTGCGGCCTTTTTGTATAGATGACAAGGAATATCAAAGTGTGAGGTTCTTGAGTAGCACCCATCCATAGATTTACAAATCAATATAGGAGCTCAGAGTTTCCATATCATAATAAATGAATACTTAAAGTTTAGGTATCACATTTGATATTATAAGAGATGCTCTTCTTAGGTATAATGTGTTATTTGAATTCATGGTCAAAATGTGCATAGAGGTTACAATTGGTATATTAAGTGTATTTTCCTCCCATTTCTATCTAATATGATTTTATTCTAGAGAAAAGTGTTAAAAATTATTATTCCAACATGGCCAATATATTCTTGTGCTCATTACCTTTATTCCACATGCATCAAATCCTCATATGAAATGGTATACCTTTATTTAATATTAATAATTGTATTATTCTCCACATGAATATTTAACCAATATGACTTGGGTGGGAATTCCAACGATACTTTATTTAATTTTTTTTTAATGGTTAAATATCATATCAAATAATTTTTTTCATTTTTTTAATAAATTATGATGGAAATTCATTCCTACTTAATGTATCCGAATTTGAAATTTTCAAAGTTGTCAATTTTCAAAGTTGTGTGTTTGTATTTTCATATCTTTAATAATGTGAGTTTTAAGATTTATTGTGTATATATTATTTGATTAAATAGTCATAATTCACTTTGAAGGTTCATATCATGGCTGAAAATCCTATTAAAACTCCACTTTCCCTTCATAAGTAAGAAATATGACATTCACATAAAAGTTGTCTTAGTATAAAAGATGAGGATTTTTTTCCAGAATTGACAATACTCTATTGGGATTGTAAAATTCATATTAAAGGTTAGTAACATAAGTTTATGAAAAAAAAATTTAGTTATAATTGAATTCCAATATGTAACTACCATGAACCTTATTGGTTTCCAATTAATGTTTATTCATGGAATTTCTTTGTTTAATGGATCCAACCCGTAAGTAAAAGCTCTAACCCAATTTTCATTTATTTTTGATTTGGATATTATTTGTCTTTTAGGATTGAAAATTAATGGTTTCAATTTTAATATTAAATTTATAACCATTTGAACTGACACTACATTTCACATCTTTTACCATGACATGGAACATGGTAGACTAATCACTATGACAATTCAAAAAATTTACTCATTTGTAACAGATTTGGGTTTGAACCTATTTAATAATCCAATATGGATGGTGTTTTAATTGTATGGGGGAAAACATAACTTATATAATCTATACACCTCCAACAATGTCACATCAAGGAATGAGAAGTTATCTACAAATGACTAGCAAAGTAAAACCCAATTTCTAACTAGATAATTTATGGAGACTTTAAGATGATTAAATCTTTGTATGATAAAAAAAAAATATCTATTTTTGAGTCTAATGCTAATGTCACCAGTTCATTATCAATGTTAGATTAAGTTTATGGTTTTTTATTAGTTCAAGAAGGTTATTTAATTTAGTTATGTCGTAGACTAATTGTGTTGTTAATTTTGGAAACTTTTTAGGAACTTCTTAGAAAACATGTAGAAGTGTTTGTTAGAGTACATTTTACTGAATGTGTACTTAAATGAGTTCAAATACTTATCCATTCAATCCTAAGTTGTGCGGCACATATTTTACTATTAAGATAACTTAAATTAAAATTATTTTAATCAATTTCCTACTTTATATGGATTTGAGATGCCCAGCTTTTCTAGTGTGCATATTTTGCTAACCATTCAATAATTCAAGCAATAATTCAAATCCGCAACCCAATATATTTCTTTATAGCTGGTGTAGGGTCTATAGCACTACCTACTGTGGTGAACTACATTGTATAGATTTTTATATTTATTTTTAAATGTTTAAAAAGGGGATGGAAAGATATGAGGTTGTCCCAAGCCAATCTAATTTATCTATATCTAAGGCCTTTAATACTTTTAGTAAAACCATGGTGTTTGAGGCATATGGTTTTCCATTTTTGATTGAGGATGAAAATGATCTAGAATATAACATAGATGAATTCATACTTGTCAATGATTTTAGAGGAATAACTATAATTTAAGAAATAATAATCAATAACCTATCATAATTATCATACCTCAAAAAAATAATGAAGTCACTCCTCCTGATTTAAATGTTAACATCAATCCACCCCCTCCTAGAGGGAATGATTATCAAAATCATATTGATCCACACACCAAGAGTGGATATAATATAGTTGATGATATGAATAAAGTAATGACTAAAATTACTCTTAATGATCTATCTAAAATCAAAGAAAATAATGAGTTTCATCTTAAATCTTTGACTAGTAAGTAATCCACTAACAAATTAGAAACTACACATAAGTATGGTTATGTAAAAAGATAAAACTAAGTTCCCAATTTATTATTAACTATTAGAATATTTATAAATAAATTACATAATTTAATAGTTAACTTAGGTGCCTAAGCCAACGTAATTCCCACATGAATATGTAAAAGATTATGGTTGACCGCATAACGTCTAAATGATTAATCTTACAGGTGTAAAAATATTTAGTCCCAATTTTTGGAGAATTATTAGATGTACACATGCAACTTTCCTCTAATCCATGTGTTTAGAAGTATATTGACATCCTCATAATTGACATTCCTAATTATTATGGTTTACTCCTAAGGTGTAACTGATCAAATACACTAAATGTATATATGGCTACTTACTTTTCACATATGTGGTGGCCATATAAATGTGTAACCAACCAATTCAATGTTGATAGAGAACCAAAAAATGAATCATATGATTACATAGTACAATGATAATAAGAAAATAAACTTTGATTAATCATATGTATAGGTTTATAACTTCACAACTAACCTTAAAAAACATGAATAAAAATTTTATGTCCTTCACAAATATGGACCTTATATTTTGATGGTACTTAATCCAAGCAGGTATTTGGTGTGATAATAACATTAAATAATATTGAAGGAAGGTTGTGACCTACTAAATTTTTACCATAATTTCCATGCATTAATATCTTATAGAATATGAACTTTTATTTTTGGGATATAATTTGCATTGAGACATAATTCCAAGTAGTTGTTGAGCTTTGGAGCCTCAAAATTAGTTGTTAACCATATTGGTATTCGATAGCAGTGCAAATTTTCATATATCAAGAAATATAAACACAAATCTTGGAATATTATTAAATAATTTGAGGTTTTAAATATAATATCAATCATCAAGGATAAGAATTAAACAACTAATTTTTTGGCTACCTCTGTACCGAATTTAGCTCTACTTAAAAAAAATGCATATTTTAAAAAACAAACTAGAGTCATATCATTCAATAACTAATAATGTTAATCACTTTTAGGTATTTGATGATGAACAATAATTCATTCAATTAATGAGAGGTTCTATTGCTTTTGAGTCATAGATCATTGATGAAAATGGTTTCAACCCCATGAATAAGGAAGTTAAAGATAAATATGGCATACTCTAATTCTAAGAAAAAATATACCCAGTGGAATGGTCTCTTTGGAATAGGTCTTTGATATATACCACCAAGTTGAGAAACAAAAATAATCTCATACTAATCAATCTAATTTTTTTAATGTAAATTTAGAGACAAAAGAGCACCCTCAAATAGTTACAATTGGATTCAGTTGTATGTAACAAGAGAAGCAAAGGTTAAGGGATGTATTGAGAGAGTATAAATATGTGTTCACTTTGACTTATGAAGACATAAAAAAAAATTATCCCAAATTCATCACACATATTATACTATCAAAATAGGATAAAATACCTTTCAGACAAAGAAAAATATAATTTAACCTTACTCTAGAGCTTCTTATTCAAAAATAAGTCTACAAATTGCTAGAGGCTAAAATTATATACCCTATCAAGAATTCTATTTGGGTAACCCACCTAGTCCCTATAGAAAATTAAAATGGTGAAATTAGACTATGTATGGATTTGAGGAACCTTAACCGACCTTTATAAAAATACAATTATCCATTGCCTTTCCTAGATGAATTATTTTAAATAGTCAGTGGGTCAAAGATGATGTCTTTTATAGATGGTTTCTTAGGATACAATTAGGTATTGGTATAAATTATAATATAATGAAGACTACTTTCACTACCAAATGGGGAAATTTTTCATACAAAATAATGTCATTTGATTAATCAATGCAGATGTTACCTTCTAGTAGGCCATGTATTTTGATTTTTAATGACTTATTTATAAGTGCGTCATCAACTATATAGATGACTTAATTATTTTTTATAAAGATATAAAAAATAATGTGGCTTATTTGTAGATATTATTTGATACATCTTTATGGCATGTGGAAAAAGTTTGAATCCCTTAGGGAATTTCCTAAGCTAATATAAATTTGAGGTTCATCATGAAGAAGAAATAGATTTTTTGGGATAAACACTAAAGGATAGATTTTAAGGGACCTTCTTGGTGCATCTTATATCAAGATAATTCTGAAACCCTTAACCATGTTATACTTCATTATTATATTTTAGGTAAATTTGGCCCCAGTTCCTTAAGAAAATGAATAGACTTTGGGTACTGTCTTGCTCTAATCAAGAAATTTTGTTTAAATAAATAGAATAAAGAGGGGATCAAGTCAAAAATATTTGGGGTATGTCCCCATATCTAATCATCTGGAGGAAATGAATGAAAAACTATAGTCTTCAAGAATTGGTTACTTTGTGAATATTTCGTCACTCTTAAAATATATATGCTCCTTAAAGAGATTTTTATGTTTCTCAGGAGTGGTTCCTCTCTCATAAACTCTATGGTTGTTCTGACTTGTGAAGATTTTAAGCTTCATTTTCACTAGTCCTCTCTAGTGATTAGCTTTTTATCTTTTTGGATAATTAACTTTTTGGTTTTCTACCTATCTCTTCCAACTCAAATAGTGTTTTTTTCCTTTCTTGATATGATCTATGAGCTAAATCTTTTTTCTTCAGGATAAGGGCTGATTTTCCCTAATTTTAGTCTATTACAAATGATTATATTATTTTTATAGGATAATAAATCATTAAAACTAATAATAAAAGTAGACAATGTGTTTTCCAAGATTCCAATCCTTAATCATACTTATAAGTTATACGTGAACTATATGTGGAGAAATAAAGTAATCATTTGGATAAGTATAATTGAGGTTCACCATTATTAAGTTGAATGTTCAAAATAGTTGAGGTTCACCATTTATGTCTATCCCAATTATTATTTTTAAATAAAAAAGTAATAAAATATTAAAATAAATAGATATAATAATGTTTACATAAAACTACATAATTCAAATCCACCTAATCAACTTATAATAGTAACACAAAAATAGACTATGTAAAATAAGACTAAGGAGATAAGGAATGATTGCACCTTACTATTGTTCTATGATTTGAGAAGTATGGATCTTGAAATATGATAGTACATGAATGAATGTGCATTTATAAGAAATAATTTTTTACTCATGGATCCTCACAAATATTTAACTACCTTCAATAATTTAGACTTGGGTATATTCATGTTTATAAAATCGAAGTTGTCAAGTCTATCTCTATTTTATATAATATGACATGTGTAAGGTTAAAAAAATAATATTTTTATTTAGGTTAATTGATAACATAGGAGGAAATCCAAAAATATAGGGCCAACCATCACCATGAAAACACACAAAACATAAAATAAATTAAGGTAAGCCTATTTACTACAACCAACCCAAAAGCTGTCAAAAGATAACCAACAAGGGATTTAATGGAACATACCCTCAAACCTAAAAATGAAACAAATATTAGTGGCCATCAAGCCTAAAATTATACAAATATTATTTTAACAACACTAAAATAAAGATATTATCTCTTATTAGTTTTCGATTTGAGATCCAAGAGATATAATTAATGCATCTAGATCTTTGTTGCCTCTTTCTTTCTTCCCGTTCACTAGCTTCCACCCATTTCCTTCCTCTAAATTTTGGAATATGGCTATGGATTATTACAAAGAAGGAATTAAAATTTGATTTTTAGAAACTTATATTAATCCTTGCACTTAACGTGAGGTAATAACTTTCATGGATTTGATATTTTTCACAAGCCTTCACTCAATCTTTTATGAGTCTAAATCTGGTCTTACCTTCTCATCTAAATATGTGTCCTCAAACTCACCATTCTTGACTAAATGTTCAATTGATGTTTATGGA
The DNA here is from genome assembly GCA_037957365.1 of Torreya grandis. Lineage (NCBI taxonomy): Eukaryota > Viridiplantae > Streptophyta > Pinopsida > Cupressales > Taxaceae > Torreya > Torreya grandis. Next base: position 557,189 of record JARHVA010006584.1, on the reverse strand, counting down.
ATAATTTTTTGTTCATCTTCATCTAAATCTATATTTAATTCCACTATCAAATTCTCTACCCTACATCTATCCACTAATTATTACCTCTCTTATGTTTCATACCATGGCAGTCATTTATAATGTCTCTTGAGGAAACTTTTGTTGGAATATAAATAGGATTCCATGATATTATATTGTCTAAACCCAAATTTTGGTCATTACAACCAACTCCACCTGAGATGGAAGTTCTTTGGAAAGGTTGACATAAAAAAAGGAAACCTGACATAGGTGGAATGACCTTATTTCAGGATCAAAGAATATGGAAACCAAAACTCTTGAACAATATCTCCAATCTCTTTAAAATCCCCCTATATGCAAGAAATGTAAGGGAAGATAAGGAAAATGGATCCATACATGTTTTATGTTAAACATTTTAGTATGAGGGTTAAAATTCAGGTGCCAAGTTTTGGACATCAACCAATGATTCTCCCATTACCATGTCTTTTTGAAACTAAATTCTTTTATAGTTATAGAATAACAAATAATAATAAAAATACCTTTTTCATAGGTTAATATGGTGATTAGGCCATCTATAAAATCTTTCCACTTCTCTATAATCCAAGAATAGAGATCCTTAAGTGAAGGCCAAAAACCCTCAAATTTGGAAATCATTCTAAACATGGATAAATAATCTTCCAGACCCATAATCACTTCAAGATTTCTATTTCAAAAATGAATAATGCAGTTGATAGATGTTGGTGCTAAGTAATTAACCCTCACCTTACTTCAGTCACCATCAATGTAAGAGTTCTATAGTTAGAAATCCTCCATTATCATGGGATTACTCATAGGAAAATCCCCTATTGAAACCGCTTCAAACCCTTTGCTAGCTGGTAGATATGAGTTCCCTATGTTGATATCATATAAATCATTGGTTGACACCACAACCAATCCTAAACATCCTATTATCTTATTTACATATTCCATCACTACAAGGCCAAAATTCATCCTATGAGTAGTTGTTACCACAAAAAACCTAGGTTTAGAGAATGCCTTAGAAAGAGTTTCCTTCTAAGAACTTTATTCTATCCCCTCCATTATTAGATCCTCGAAAGCAATCTTTTATCACCTTTGTATTTTGGAGGACATCGTTATGCATCCCTAAAACCCTACTCCCATCACTTCATAATGTTAATCTATATAAATTTATTTTTATTTGATATTAAAAAAGGTAATTTTATTATAATTGGTTCAACTTCTATATTGTGATATTCATGTACTTATGCATTATTGCTTTGTTGGGAAGAATGTATTTATTTATTTTTTCCTTCTATTTGACTTTGCATGGCACACAAAAAAATGGATTTTTAGATCAATAAATAATTTAAATGACATTATAAAAATACATATCTTACATGCTGGACTCAAACCTCCATAATTTTTTGAAATAGTGTACGTGAAATAACTTGATAAATAGTTTTGAACCTCCTATTTCTTAAAAGTGATAATACAAAAAAAAAACAAGCTACAATATTAAATTGATAAAATTACAGAGTAAATGTTCACCAATATATAAAACTCCATTATAATCATTTATTATATGATTCAATCAAGATAAACATGAAATATGAAGAATAAAGTAAACCTTTGTTTGGATTTTCGCTAGGTATGTACCTTAACATTCTTCTTAATATGCATACATAGGTCATGACATAAAAATATGTTATACAATATAAAAATTTAAAAAGGTCTATAGGTGATTTTAAAGGTTGAAAAATAGATAAAAAGATACAAAGGTACCCATATGGTAAATGGGGATAAACATGTGTAGTGTGTGGGTCTCCCTGGGATAGAATCATGCAGGGCATAAAACTTACCTGGAATAAACAAACGCACAAATATTAAAGAGGACCATGCAAAAGTATAATATTTAGTCAAATGATTATAATGGATATATTTGGATAAATGTTTAGATATTCTCTTAAGGATCAAGGGATAAAATGAGACAAATTTGGGGTCGGAGTTATCCTATAAATATACAAATATACATAAATATGTCAAATATTGTAAAATTTTCATACAAAATTTAGTAAAAGATTTTTTTAACAAATTTAGGTGTCTTAACATATAGATTATATTTATATCATATATTCAAACCTATAATTTATTTTAAATCTTATCTTGAACATTTTCATTAATTTGTTATTCTTTTTAATTGTTCTTGGCTGCTCATTTTAAGAAAAACATTATTACTCTTATTTTATGATTTCATTATATTTCAAAATAGGTATCACCTATCCTTAATGCCCTAATTTTGTGTAATTATTCATAATTAAAATAATTGTTTTCAAATGGTGTATTGAAGGTATTCAAAGTGGTATGTTGTATGGCCCATTATTAAGTGTTATAAATCATATAGGGTTCCAATATGCTATGGACTCAATTTAAGTGGGAAATATTATGCAACTTAATTCTCACTTTTCTATACCATCTATATACACTTCATTTTAATGTTATTGATGGTTTATATTTTTGGACTTATGGTTGCATCAATGTATCTAAATGTAAATTACAAAGGTTGAAAATGATCAAATAAATATTTTGTTAAAATTGTAATAGTCCTTACCTTGAGTTTTATGCTTCATTTTTTTATCTTATTTATTTTTAATTTTTTTTGTTTTAATAATAGATAAATTTTTTCAATAAAAAAATAAAATAAATAATTAAATGATTTTTTTTAAAAATAAAATGGGGTAAAAACTTTATTAAAACTTGAGACAACTGATTACAAAGCAGCAAAGGGCCAAAGCCCCAAAAACCATTGAATACCACCAAAAAAAAAAACCATCACTCACCAATCCCACTTTTCTCTTCTTCAAGAATCCTTTCCAGGTTTTGACATAATTCGAAGGGCATCTGCACCCACTCATCTATCTTCTAGCCATCTATATCTCTGGTGCCCATTTTGCTAGGCAATCAACCACCCTGTTCCACTCCCTTGGAACATGGGCATAAGACACTGAATCCATTAAGGAACTAATCTGTAATATCTATTACACTATCATAGACAATTGCTAGCTCACATCTATAATCTTCCCCTCAAGGAGGAGATTGACCAAGATTTGAGATTCGGCTTCACACATCACCTTCCTCCACCCTAAAGCATAAGCTCTCTTCAAAGCATATAAGACAACCAAGCCTTCCATCCTATTAACATTCTGCACTCCCTTATTACCCAAGAATATAAAAATCACTAATCTAGAAGAACCCCTACCAATCCCACCAATCACAGCTGAGCCTAGATTACCCCTAGAAGAGCCATTTGTATTAATTTTCAAAAAACCTGTGGGAGGGAGCATCCATTTCCCATTCCTTTGAATTTTTTGTTTCCCACATCTACCTCTCCTGATGCACAGTGAGGCTGGTGATATACCCTATATGCCAAACCTGTCTACCATCTCGGCATCACCTTGCTCCAATGGCAAAATAATCACACTCTTAGCTTCTATAGTCTCCTAGATCATTCCTATAATTCTAATCCAAACCTGATGAATCCCCAATTTTTCATCCTAAAAAATTATGTGATTTCTTTCTAGCCAAACTTGCCAAACCAAAAAAATAGGCCCAGTGTACCAAGCATTTTGCAATAAGGGTGCTATGGAGGGGGGTCTTCCCAATCTCAACCAAAAATATACTAGGGAGAATATGTGAATACACTGACACTTCTACACGTCCCACCAGGAGTGCCACAGTTGTCGAGTGAAAGGGCAACAAAAGAAAAGATGTGGAGAATCCTCCACCTCCCCAGTATAAAGAATGCACCTCGAAGGACCAGCAAAGCCCCTCTTCCAAATATTCTCCCAATTCAAGCACCTATTCCAGACTAGAGTCCAAGTAAAGCAATTACACTTCAGCCAAGAGAAACTGCTCTAGACTTTTTTCCACCAAGGAACTTCTCCCCAAGTCAAATTGCTGAGAAATCAACTCATGATAACTAGAATATATAGTGTACTTACCCTTGGGGTTAGGGGACCAGGCAAGCACGTCACTATCCCAAGATTCATGCCAAAAATGTGCCTTTAACCCACTCTTGCAATTCTAAAATAGGCCTCTCTTGATCAGTGCAGCTCCTTTCTTAAGAGTAGCCCAAATCACTGAGCCTTTCCCTGTCAAACTATACCATGGGATATCCTTCTAGGGGATCCCAAAAAAGTAATTATGGGATGAGATCCTAGCCCAAACCCAGTCCTGTTCCTCACACCATCACCAATACAATTTAGCTGCTAGGGATGTACCTGCTAAAAGTGACTACCATAATCCCAAGCCCCTAAACCTTTTTGGGCTACACACAACCTCCCACTTAATAATGCTCCACTTCATTGATGATAAGTTACTAGCCCATAAGAACTATCTTGCCAAAGAATCCAAGTCCTTAACAAAGCTCATCGGTGCCACCTGAATCATACACCTATAAAGAGGAAGAGCCTGCACTACGAATTGAATCAGCTGGACTTGACCAACAAAGGATAGCCAACGATGGGTCCAATGATTCACCTTGATTCAAACCTTGTCCAAGAGCACCTACCATGAATCCTTAGACTACCTACCTATAGAGATAGGGATCCCAAGATATAATAATGGAAGACTTCCAATTTGGAACCTAAGAATATTAGCCACTCTTCGTTGAATGGGAGGTGCAGTGTTGAAGAAAAAAATTGAAAACTTGCCCTCATTAATTAACTATCCTAAGGCAACAAGGTAAGCATCCAAGCCTTTGCATATATTAGATGCCTCCCTAATAGTGGTCATGCCCATCAAAGTTGCATCATCCACAAACTATAGGTGAGATTGTACAAGAAGGCCCCCTCACCATTGCCAACCCTTAATAACGCCATCATCAACATTCCTTTTGATCAACCATCGCAGCCCTTCTGCCAAAAGAAGAAATAGGTAAGGAGATAAAGGGTCACCTTTCCACAAACCGCACGAGACCCCAAAGAGATTAGAATGCTCACCATTAATCATAACTAAGAAAGAAGTTGAATTCACACAGCGCATAACTTAGCGAATCCAATCCTCCTCAAAACCAAAGGCACCCAAAACCTTCTGGAGGAAGGACCAATGAACCCTGTCATATGCCTTGGACATGTCTAGCTTGATGAACATAGCCTTCTCTTCGGACTTGGTCATGGAATGGATAGTCTCTGTAGCCATCACTACCCCATCTAGAATATGACAGCCCTCCACAAAGCCACTTTGCTCCTCAGAGATTAGCACTATAAGCCACTTTTTTAACCTTTTAGAAATCACCTTTGATATAATTTTATAAATTACATTGCAAAGGGAAATGGGGTGAAATTGACGTAGCTGATCAGTCCCCTCCCCCTTGGGAATGAGAGCCAGGAAGGTGGAGTTCAGGGCTCAGAGCATTTGCTTGTTCTTCTGGGATTCTTGAAAAACCACCAATAAGTCCAATAAGATAATTTCTCAAAATTTATAAAAGAATTCAATCTAGAAACCATCTAGACCAGGAGCCTTTCCTTTTTGCATCATGAAAACTATCTTTTCTAATTCCTCTAAGGATATGGCACTCATAAGATGCTCTTTCATTTCTAGAGAAACTAAAGAAGGAATATAAGAAAGTACTTGAGCCTCTGTATCTGATTCCCCCTATGATTTGACCTTGAATAAAGAAGCAAAATACTACACTACTTCATTAAAGATATCTTGCTTATAAGAGATAACCTCTCCCCTGTCTGTCACCAAAGATGTTATCACATTACCATGCTATCTGGCTTTCACTGAATTGAAGAAGAAGGCAGTGTTCTTATCCCCCTCTTGTAGCCACTTGATCCTACCTTTTTCTTTCCAAAATATTTCGTCTCTCAACTCCCGTTCCTCCAAAGTTTTTACAGCCCTAGCTTCCTCCCTCAGTAGAAACTCAGACAGCCCTTCCTCCCTAATCAATCTGGTAATGTCATTCAACTCCATTTGCACTTGTTTTTTCACTTGGAAAATGTTCCCAAAGCTCTGATAGCTCCACCATTTGAGTTGATACTCAACAAATTAGAGGAGCTTAGTGAAAATATACATTATTGTACCAACAATAGGCCTGCCTACCCTCCACCATTTAGCAACTCGTCCAAATAGGTTTGGGTCCTTGAGCCACATGAGTTGGAACTTGGAAGGCAGTTTCTGAGGCAAGTAGGCTGATGAAATGGTAAGCTTTATGGGCTAGTGATCTGAGCCTCTCCAGTCTAAAATATTGAAGCTTGAAGACCACAAGCCACCCACCCAAAAAAAGGAGGCCATGAAATGATCTATGCGTTCAGCTATGCACCTGTCGCCCACCCTTCTATTGTTCCAAATGAAACATTTATTGCTAGGATTGATATCCACCAAATTGAGTGCCAAAATCTTGTCCCAGAGTAAGATAGAAGAGGGATCTAGTCTTGCATTACCTCCCCTTTTCTCCATTAAATCCAAAATAGCATTAAAGTCTCTAGCAATAATCCATTATAGGTAAGGAAATAAATTGCGAACTAGGTGAATATTATTCCATACAAGAAGCTTACCTTGGAAATTTGTAGGGGCATATCCATTCAAAAAAAGAACATATTTACCTGACTCAATGCATAAATAAACCATAGATAAGGAGGATTGAAATGAAATCCATGACATAGGTTGGATCTTATGTGGGTTCCATAGACATGCCACTCCCCCCAGAGATCCCTAAGCACCAATACACTGACACAGACCGTGCCTCCATAACTTAGGTGTGATACTCATCATATAATCCATAGAAACCTTAGTCTCTTAAAGAAAGAGGATATTTGGAGAATGAATTCTAACTAATTCCCTAATAGCTTTTTGTCTAGGGCCATTGTTCAAGCCCCTTACATTCTAAGAGATAATAATCATTTTGGAGGAGTCAAAAATTGGGAATCTAAGGTCTTAACAGACCCTGACTCTACCAAAGTCTCCCCTATCATCTTAATCTTCTCTATGTCTTTCTGTCCCAATTTAAAACTTTTCTTAGAAACCCCCTTCTTACCATCCTTTTGAAGTATGCCTAGATGAGAAGAAGCTTTTCCTCGATTATCCGTATTTGTAGCCGCTGTTCATGTTGGAAGATCTCCATCCTCTACACCCTATCCCATATCGGTGTTTGGATCAAAAATCATTTGTTCCCCTATCTACCCATCTGTGATCATAGGTAAGGTAGCTTCCTCTTGAAGCGTAAAGTGAGGAGTGGAGGATTTAACCTCCATTCCAAACCCCACCACAAGCTGCTCTACACTAATTAATCTTGGGTTAACTTCTTGCTGGCCCAATTCATCCAATACCTTAAACCTATTAAAATAATCCTCATCATGTTGCTCCATAAGTGACCTCTTATGACCTCTATTTTGTTTTCGAGCCTTAGCCTGAACAAAACCCTCAGCATCCTTGCCTTCACCCACTCCATACTTCTTCCCTTTGTCAGCACTAGGAGTGTTACTCGAAGGAGGTGGGGGCAGAGATTACTGTTCCACTGGCTTGGCCTTCAGGCATCTTCGCACTAGGTGGCCATATTCATGAAAAAAGTGGCATCTAAAAGGAAGGGTCTCATAGTCTAGTTGTTACACTTAGGAATATGAGCCTGCACACATCTCCATCATGTCTGGCAATGGTCTACTCAAGTCAATTTCCACACAAATTTGAGCAAAATTCATAACTTTCTTATGTAAGTTTTGTGTTGAAGACCCCATCGGCCTTCCTAGCATCAAAGCTATCATCTAAAGAACATCCTCTCGACAACATTATATAGGCATTCTGGGTAAATGAACCCACACCAGAACCCTATTTGGTAGTTCCTTACTATAATTTATTGATTCTTTAAAAAGTATGGGGATTTTGTTGGAATGGTTTCAATTTCATTATATATTTATTATTTTTCTTGATTTCTAGATGAAGTGTTGTTTTAATTATTATTATTAGTATATTTTTTATATATTATTATTTGTTGTTTAGATTTTGGTTCTTGCGAATTATTTGTTATCTAGATAAATGGGTTTATGTGTAATGCAAGTTATTGATTTACAAGTATTTTAAATTAGTTTATCATTAAAAGGTGTTATGATTTTATTGATACAAATACTTTTTGTTTCAATACATATGATTGATCTATCATAAAGCTCATATGTTGACAAAATATTAATATGTGATATTGTGTTCATTCATTGGAACTTTATTTAAAATGTTAAATAATGAGAAATTTAGTTTTACATCCATTGTTATTAATTTATTAATCAATAATAACTTTATTTAAAATTTTAAATGATGATAAATTTAGTTTTACATCCATTGTTATTAATTTATTAATCAATAAATACTTCTTATAAACACCTAATTGAATTTAAGGAACCACAAGATACAAATGTGTCAAAAACAAAATCTCTAACAAATTAAAAAAAATAATAATCAAATAGTAGTCCTCACAATCACTTAATTTTAATTTTTAATATAAATGTTCTTGAGGATCACCATGATCATCAGATAATTTAAATTTTGGAATGATAAGATGTTTTAAAAAAATAAACGCAAGTATATATATTTGTAAATAGGTCTTAAATTCATTAGATTTTTTTCATGTTAATTTTAAATATTTACATTTAAAATTAAAAATTATGTACTTATATTTAAAAATTATCAATAATGTGAATGATAGTCAATATTTCATGTGTAGTAATGTTGTATTCTTTCTATGTTTATTCAAATTTATAGTCTTAGAATTCATAAGGGCCATTCATGTATTATTTATCATGGGAATTGGAATTTAACATTTACTTCAAAGTATATAAAATTTAGGGAAAATTGTAAAGAACCTATGGGTGTTTATAGGAGAAACATTTGAAAATTTTATTGAATTATTTGTATGTATCATTTCATAAATTAAAATAGGGTTTTATACAAGAATTTATTAAAAATAATTTTTAATCTGTTCATTATTGAATTTATCCTCAAAACTTTGAGATTTTATAATTTAGCATTGAATAGAGTCATATTACTCATCAATTTCTTAATGTAAACTATTATGACACTAAATAAATGAAAAGACAAAGGTCTATAAACACCATGAATAACAAGGGAATAAACAATAAAATAATTAAAAAAAAAATATTTGGAAAAATAAAGATAACTTAAGGGGAATAAGGAGGAAATGAGGATTTGTAAAACCATAAATTGAATGTTCAAAATAGTTGAAACTTATCATTTATATCTATCCTAATTAATTTTTTACGTAAAATAAATAATAAAATATTCTAATAAATATAAATAATAGTATTTATATGAAAGTACATAATTCAAATCTAGCTAATCAAATAATAATATTAACATGATAAAGTAATAAATAAACTATGTAAACTAAGTATGAAGAGATAAGGAATGATCCCACCTTGCTATTGTTTTGTGATTAATGAAGTGTGGATTTACAAATATGAATGTGTGGGGATGAATGTACATTGCTATGAAATATTTTTTGACCCATGGATACTCATAGATAGTTTATTACCTTGAGCAATTATGACTTGGGTAGATTCATGTTGGTAAGATCCACGTTTTTGGGTCTATATCTTTATTATTTAATCTGACATGTGAAAGTTTAAGAAAACTAATTTTAGTATCATTAGTTCACCTCTTATATTTTGATCTTCATGTACTTATGC
>JARHVA010006584.1:520000-545000 GCA_037957365.1 Torreya grandis | reverse complement strand
TTATCATTCTTTTAAATTTAACTTGGATGCTCATTTTAATAATACTATTGTTATTATTATTTTATAATTTAGTCACTCCTTAAAATAGTTACCACCTATCCTTCATGCTTAAGTTTCATGCATTAATTCACATTTGAAAGATTTTTTTTCAATTATTGTATTGAACATCTTCCAAGTAATATGTTGTATGGTCCATTGTTAAGTGTTATTTTGTATAAGGTCTTCCGTGGACTCAATTTAAAATAGGAAAAACGTGCTAACCAAATTTTGACATTTCCGTACTATTTATATAAATCTTATTTTAATATTATTCATAATTTACATTTTTTTACTTATGGGGGCTTAAATATATCTAAATCTAAATTAGAAATTTTAAAATGATTTTGATGAATTTTTTTTATAGTTTTTTTTATCTTCTTTATTTTCGACTTTTGTTTTTTCTTAACATACAACTTTTATAACTTATAAAATAAATAAATTTTAAAAATAAATAAAAAATAAAATTATTTTTAAAATAATGATTAACGTTGCTTTCCTTTAAATATGTTAAATTTAAATTTTATAAAATATTCAATGTTATTCATTGGAGGGTATGTCTTTGTAATTATCCCATTTTATATCATGAGGCATTTCGACCATATATTGACCATACCTTATAAAACTCCTTATATTTATTTAAATGTTATTTATTTTATTTATATTTTATTTTAATTCATTTTTTTGTTATTTTAATTATTATTAAAAGATTGGACAAGTTGAGAATGACAACATTGTGTGTATGATATATTTTTTTGACTCCTACTCCATCTACATGGATTAGATATAATATATCTATTATTTTGAAGCTTATATTTATTCTCCTTTTGAAAAATCATATTCTCCTTCAAAACATGAGACAATTACCTCAAATGCATTATATGTTTGTGATGTATTTAGAAAACACCATAATGTTATAAAAATATACAATGAAAATAGAATTTACATATTGATCTCAATATGTCATTTATTAATTTCAAGGATGGAATGCATGGACCAAGAGGAAAATTTAAAAGCCATTCATTTTGTTTAAAAGGTTTGAAAATTTCTATTCATATTTTCTTATTTGTATTTAATATCATAATAATAATAATAATAATAATAATAATAATAATAATAATAATGTTGATGACTTTATTTTACTTTATAATGAATGGATATCAACCATATTTCCTATGTTTCTTTGATATAATTAATCCCACACAAAGATGTACATGGGAGGATAACTGTCACAATTCATCGAGTTTTCTGTTCATGTCAATTTCTTCAAATTGAATTTATTTATGTTTTTAATTTTTTTTAAAGGGGGTGGTTGGCTATATGTCTATATTGATATGATAGAAATTCGATAATTGTTGGATAGATTGTGCACTAACTCTCTTATCTATGGAATACCTCCTTGAATGTGGGAAGGAAAAGGTGTACAATTGATCTCTTTCATCTGCATCAGCTAATCTATTATCTTGTAAAGTATTATTTTAGTTTAATATCAAAAAAAATTATTTGCTTGGTTGGAACTTAATAAAGATTGTTTTCATTCTCGTTTATATGCGTGAATGATGGAGCTTCACCCAGTATCAAGCAAGCGTTAATTTTTTTGGTGCTTGTTAAGGAGATGGAATCGCTTCTATACATATACGGCATGCCTAACACTACATCATACGTATCAATATACTTCAACTTCATGAAAGAAATACTATTTTATACGACAATTCGTCCATCATTTTACCTGGTCGAATAATCCTACACCAGTATAGAAGTAGTTTATAAGCCTAGTGTAGGGAACATAATAGACATTGTCAGAAACATATGACCAAACAAAACAATAATAATATAACATTGGTCCATCTCAACACAAGATTAGATTAGTGGCATTCAACTCCTTCATATTTACAAAGTTGTTTGGGATTAGTGGCGTTCATCTCGTTAGATTAGAAACTAACAAATTCCTAAACAAATAAAGACAGATGTGTAATGTGAACAGAGATTAGAGTTATTGGCATTGATAAAGAGAATATCACAAGGTTAATGCCATTCAGAAATACCTACGATTTGTAGCTTATGTGAATAATAAAATGGCGTATGAACGGATGTAATGGGAAGGCGAATGCATACGTGAAACAAGTACAAACATAAATAACAGGCATGGTTACATTAGAGTGTAAATCAAAGTTAGGAAGGGACATTGCTATACAATAAGCAGTCTCTGAGTCTCCCCTTGAGATGGACGTAGTTAGGCAGCAGCGCTTCCTTGTTAAGCCCCGGCTTTTCCAGCACTCTTGTGGATGCCACGTTGTCAGGGAGAACAAGAGCTTTTATTCTCTATTCCCTGCAACTCTTTGAATCCCATCTTCACCGCAGCTACGACAGCCCGAGTGGTGACACCAATTTTCCAGTATTTTTAGGAGATGGCATACGTCAGCTTAGCCCGTCAGCTGTGAATCCGGCTTCCTTGCTTCAGCATAATATGTGCGATGGCCTTATTACTTTCATTTATTCATATGGGTTTCATGCACGGATGGGGAACCGCCACCTTGGCAACATATTTTATTGCCTGTTGCTTGCATTTTAAGGTCTCCCACGTCATGAAATACGTCACTTCTTCGTCGCTCGCCCACTCGTAGAAGTCATCCACGTCGGCCATGCAGAAGTTCCTCGATTGCACTTGCACTTGCTCCCCACCATTCTCAGTATTATTCACCATTGCTACGCTTCACCTCACTTTTTTACTACATTTCTATTATAGTACTGACCAGTTGGTTTGAGTCCATAAGATTGTAAGCTCCAATTTATAGGCATTGGCTACGCTCAATATTGTCAACCTGTTATGCAAAGTAAAACATGAATGAATATGTAAAGTGGGTTGTGGCCTCTGTGTACAGATGAGAAGAAATATCAAAGCGTGAAGCACCCATCCGTAGTTTTGGAAAGCAAAACAGAAGCTCGGCGTATTCTTCCTCACATTTCCATTTAATATGCTTTTTCGCTGAAGAAAAGTGCTCAACATTATCTGTCCAACACGGCCAATATATTCTTGTCCTCAAACCCTTTATCCCACATGAACATGCTCACGTGAATAATATTTTCACATGAAAGAGTATACCTTTAGCCAAATATTTGTGGTTGTATTACTCTCGGCATGATGAGTTTACACCTTTAACCAGTCGGGATTCCACATTATTATTATATTTATAAGTACGACATGGGTGGGAATCGCGGCCGTACTTCGTTTTTTATTTTATTTTTAATAAATATTACGATGGAAATTTATGGATATTTAATGTTTCTTAATTTGAACGTTTGTCAAAGACTGAAAGTTGTCAATGTTCAAAGTAGCGTTTTCGCATTTTCACGTATCTAATACCGAGAGTTATGAGATTTATAGTGTAGATTTTATTGGGCTAAATAGCCATAAATCACTTAGAAGGTTTATTGGCTCCAAAGCCTATAAAAACCCCTCTTTCTTTTCATTGGTAAAAAATACTCCATTGACATATCATCTATTTAAGTTTATGAACAACCTCTTAGTTATGTTGGAAGGCTAGTGTGGAAAAACCATGAACCCTGTTGGTTTCTAATGGATGTTTATTTATGGAATGTCGTCATTTAATGGATCTAAACCACAATTAAAAGATTTGACCCAAATGCCATTTTTCTTAGATCTGCATATTATTTGTCTACAAGAAGTGAACATTAATGGTTTTACCTTTAAGATGAAAATTTGAATCATTTGAACTGACACTACATCTCACATCATTAACCATGAACATGATAGACTAATCACTATGATAATTCCAATTTCTTACTCATTTGTAATGTTTTTAGGTGTGGACCTGTTTAATTGTACACATTCAATGATGTTTGAATTTCATGGGAAAACACTTGGATTAGATAATCTCTACACCTACAATGATGTCATAGGATGAGACGTTATCTAGTAAAGGCTAGCGAAGGAAATCCCAAATGCCAACTAGATAATTTATGGTGACTTCAAGATGGTTGAATCTAGGTAAAATAAGGAAAGGGATATACTATTGACTTTGATGCTAATGTACCACTTGATTGTTAGCATTATATTTATTTTATGGCATTTTACTAGTTTAGGAAGGTTATTTAATTCAAATTTGTCTTAGATTAATTATTTTGTCAAATTTGAACACTTTTTAGGAACTTCTTGAAAAATATGTAGAAGTACTAGTTAGAGTCCAGTTCACTGAATGTATACTTGAATGAGCTCAAATATTTATCTATTTATCCCCAAAAGGTGGGGTGCATAATTTAGTATTGAGTTAACTGAAATTAAAAATATTTTTGTTAATTTTCTACTTTATTAGGATTTGGGAAGCCTAGCTTTCTAGTGTGCATGTTTTGCATACTTCTTAAAAAATGCTTATTATATATTGACCTTATCTTATCAATGATTCAAACTTATTTTTTTGGAGTCAACATTAAATTCTCTTAAAGTGAATTTCTATTTAAAATAATTTTCAAGTATGGTTTTAATTAAATATTAACTTGCCATGCAAGTTACTTGTAATTAGTTAATTTTAGTCTTTCTTGTTAATAAAAAATTGTGCACAAGTGTGGCACAATAGTTATTATTGTAAATTATTTTTGCATGTATTTAGGCTTGATTTTTAGTTCAGATATTCTTAAATGAAAACCAACAAGCATATATATTCTAAGTTGAAGTTTTTCATTTCATTTTTTGTCAACAATCACACTTACAATACTACTAGATTAAGATCTAATAAATATGTGATAGATTGGTATATTTATGACTTTGGTTTAAGATTAAATAAAAGTTATTCTACACTCCATACATAAAAACATTCATTTTATAGAAAATAATCATTCAACAAAGGTTCAAATGAGTTTTAAGTCATTATCAAGAGTATCATGGCTTATGTGAATTCTGATTTTATGAATATTCTCATCTTCAGAGGTGAAAATTCTGAATATTTGAGAGATTATTTGAAGATAATTGTAGTATGGAATTGAATTTTAGGTAATATTATTCATGGATACACACCACCTATAGATTGGAATACTTTGGCTCAAGATTAGAAACGAATGAAAAATATTGAAGAAAAGGTAGGTGCATAAGTGTTATTTTATCTTCAAAGTGCCATAGACCCAATCATCTATCCAATAAATGATGGTTGAAAAAATTTCCATGAGGCATCATGGAATACCTTGGAAGCTTCATATAAAATATCCATTAAGGTAAGAAAAACGAATCTAAAAAAAAAAAAAAAAATGATTTTTAAAACATAAGATTGTCAAATAGTCAAAGAGTTGGAGATTATTGCGTAAGGACAAATCAGTTGGTACATAGAATGAGAGATTGTAGATAAAATATACAATATAATGTTATAATAATGATAAATTTTAGATCCTTATCTCAAAGATGGCTGCATATTTTGATCATCTTGAGGAGTGTAAGGAAATGAGGACTATAAGTATTGATGAGTTACTATGTTCTTCCTCATCCCATGAGGATAAGATAATGTTTTATGGAGGATATCAAGAACAAACACTTTAAACTAAGACAAAGGTTTCAAATATCAAAGAGAAAATAATTAGAATCAAGAGAGTTAAAAAATCACAAATTAAAATGGAAATGTTGAATCTAACTTCATAGGTTAAATTAATAAATACATTAAACACTTGACACGAAGGAAAATGTTTCAAAGATCAAAAAGAATAAATATAATCAAAAGAGCTAAAAAACCTTAAATTAAAAGGGAAAATTTGAAGCTAACTTCATAGGTAAAATCAATAAATACATTGCTTGTGATTTAATATTTTAAGATTTATGAAGTTTGAGCCCTAGGTTTTTAAGGGGTCTGAGTATTGTAAATTAAGGTAGAAATATGAAATAAATAAAACCACTAATCTAAAATAGAATTGACCTAGTTTGGCCTTTCTAAAATTAGAAATAAATGATGTAAACAAATAATTATCTACAAATTTATGGAGACATGAAATTTAGAGACTACAAACTAGGACATGAGCTAATCTATGTCACAAATATGATCCAAGTGTCAAAACTATTTTTGATCACTGTCTCCCTAACGAGATAGTAGTGTCAGTGGCACTAGTGTCCATCTTTTGTCACTAGCATCTTCTATGCAGAAATGTTATGTGCTTCTGGGTCTTCTTGTGTATGATTCTATGAAGTTTGTTCTTATGTACATAAGTTTAAATTTACTATCAATGATCTATTTTTAGTGATTTTATATGCAAACCCTCAACCTGTTTGTTTTTAGGGCATTTGATTCACACAAGTATTAAAGTGTGATGTTAGTGGGGTAGGTTATAAATCCTCAATAGATCACTATGATGAGACTTGATTACATACCATTAATATAATGAGGGACCAATCTTGATGTAGTTCTCTCAATTTAAGTGTTGGTGCAAGTACAAGTGAAGCTAGTATGATTACTAGTTTGAGTGATTTTAAGAGGAGAGTAGGACTAGAAATATGAATATTGATTGGGATGACTGTAGATGGTTATATTTATAATTATAGATATTGAAAACCTTGATTGTGCATAGCTTATTCTAATGTACTTTTATGTTATTTGCATTTAATTTCCATCTAGTAAATAATGGGCTAAACATCATGTATATATTGTTTTAGTGTTTGTGTGGGTATTAAAATAGGTGTACACCAACACTAGGTAGTGTTATTTTGAAAATATATATGTTTTTGGCCAAAGGTTAGAAATTGAAAATATCACCCAATCTAGGACACTAGTTCCATTGGCATTACTATCCAAATTATGATGCTAGCATCCATGTGGTAGAACCTGAGGCACAAGGGACTAGAATGCTAAAGTGAGGATTTGGGACTGGTTTGGGGATGTTTAGGGATGTGTGTTGAATTCATGAAGGCTAGGTAGGTTTATAAATAGGTCCTAAAATAGGTCTAAGGCTAAGCTAGGTATGGGTGGTCTGAAGTAACACTTTTAACACACAAGTGTCATTTTGTGATGATTACATTTTCTCTCATTTATTCTATAGATTCAAAAAAGTAAGTGACTAGATAAAGAAAAAAAAAATCTTAACTAAACTAACATAAAAGGTGAATCCCATGATTTTATATCTAAGTATATGAAGCAAGATCTATTGTGTGTCTTATAAATAAATGTGCACAGATCTATCCTTACATATAATAAATCAACATTAAATACAAAACTAAGTAAATATATAAGAGAGATGAAATAAATGATTACATGTCACTAGGTACATGAACCAATGCATAAACTTGGTGATAACCTATGTGTGTGTACATATATACTGATCAATCAGTGAATAACTTAGACTAAGTTAAATGGGTTGCTCAATCCCCATTTGTGGGTGGCTCAAGAACTTAGTCAAGTTTTGAAACCATCAATTCCCACCCCTACTTGGTGGATCATGAACTATGAATAGCTTGGATTGAAATTATGTTTTATCTAACCCTCTCATGTAGGTGGCTCAAGAACTTAAGTAAACTATAACTCCATCATTATCTACCCATGTGTAGCAGATACATCTATAACTAGATTATCAAATGTAACTGAATATGTGTAACTATAATTAAAAATATATATTTCATCTCTATGGCCACTATAGAATTATAGAAATTAAAATCGCTCTAGGTCACTTGGCAATATTAAGCATATTTGGGAGACTCAAGAATGCTCATCATTGGAGATGGAGTAAGGCATCAATCTTGTGTGTAACTTGGACCATGGTGTCTAGTGTGTAAAATGTAGAGAATGACATGGAGTTTATAATTACATCTGATTCACTAGTACATAAGTGATTGAAATAATGTGTTGAGCACATGCCCCCAAATATAATATCTAAGTATATAGATTCTAGATTAAGTTGTAATAATATGTATCTATGTATCTGAAACTAAAATTGAAATGGGAATGATCATGCCATGCATGATGCCATAAATCTCATCAAATTAGTATGAATGTATGTTAAACTAAGTAAAAAATGGTAATTTTTACATGAACCTACGCAAACCTATCCTATACTTATTGTAATTATTTGGACAATGTGTAGTTTCCTAACATTGAGGATACTAGACATCAGTACCATATATTGGAGAGTAGCACTGGTGGTTCTAGTAAAATTTGGGAACTAATTTCTAATTGTTATTTTTTATTCAACTAAAATTGGTCTCTATTTCACTATTTTCCACTAGGTTTTATTAAAATTAATTTATGTAATCTATGGCTATGTGCTAAAAATTGTACTCTACATTTAAATAACCGGAGCTCTGTAACAAAACTCTATGAATTCACCCTCTTTTGAGTGATTTGTTTAACCTATAAAATAACTATCTTGAAAATAAAAATCTCTATAAAATGTGTGTGATCCAATTAATATATTATATCTACATAATAAATCAATATAATGTGCATGCATAACATCAAAATTTAATATAGTCTCATCATAAGTTTGTAGTGTATGACGTAAGTTAGATATATCATTAAGAAGGATATCAAGATAGATATAATAATGTATATGAATAATAAATATAACAATAATTTATTAGATACCTAGGTTAATAGGGCATGATGTCTTGTATGACACCTAAATAGGAAGGGGGATACATGAGGTCCCTCATGACATCTAAAATTAGAGTGTGTAACAAGCAAGAGACAAGTGTCATGGTCATGGTGTATATAATAAAACTTACATACAAAACACATGAATCATACAAAGTAAGACAAGGGTCCACAATAAAAGGGACATTGGCACATGTCACTAAATCAAAGAAAGTAAGACACATAAGTAAATGTTTAAATATCCACATACATAAACAAAAATAAAGTTGGCTTAGATCCACATGGAATGACATGTTCAAATTTATGTATACATAACTAGGTAGGCACACACACAAGGACATATGACCATGTAAAAATCATACATAAAATGAAAATAAGTGGTGTAGAGTCATAGAGCAATGACATATTCAAATCACATTCAAGTCTAAACTAGTAGAGATAGAAATGAAAAAATTCATGAACATGTGGTACCAATTTGTATAAGAATAAAGAGGTATATAAGTTGAGTGTAAATTATTTGTAGTTGGTAATGAATCTAAGTAGTGTACGATGATTAATATCAAGAAATAACAATTCTAAGTTTGTGATGTAGAGTTTATGAATATGTCACTGTACAATTAGAATTGTGTATATGATTCCCCTAAATGAGCAAATGTATCAAATGAGGAATCAATGTTTATGTGTATATGCCCAAAATGGGTAGATAATATAAAATATAGATCTATTTAGTGGACCTAAGTCTTGTAATTAGCTGTGAAGATTCAAAAAGAATAAGTGAAGTATGTATGTATGATAAAAACTGACTATACTAAGATAGTTAACATATGTAGTGTTTGGAAAATATATGAACTGTAAATATGTCACTACATATAATCTATAATTTTTATTTTCTAAGTAAATATTTTGATTTTTTATTGTTTTTAAATATTATATATATTTTTATTTTATGTATATAAGCTATGTACAAGTAACATGAGAAAATGAAACTACATACAAGTAGCAAGAGTGAATGAAAATGTTTACAACTAGGGAGGAATATACTAATCAATGAGTCTCATTAGAGACTCATTATCAATGTGGTATGTTTAAAAAATAGGAATGGTAACCTCTCATGTAGTGTGATTTATATGTTAAAATTAAATTGACTTGTAATGTGAATCTGAGCATTATTCATTATCAACATCATAATAATCATAATAACCTAGAATGCTAGTGTTGTCCTATGTTATGTCTAGATGAGCATAGGGAAATTCCTCATACTATGGAGTTGTACCCTTTAAAAATTTCCTTATTGTATGCATATGGTTCTTTGAAGGATATTTTCTTAGAAAACCTATTTTAAGAATGCTTGTTCGTTTAGCATGATTTTGACTTTGCAACTTATGTTCTTGCTCCTTTTGTAATATTTCTTTTTTATCTAGATATTTTTCCAAGATAAATTGTTTTTGTGTATAATTTTCCTAAGGATGTTCAATAAATCCCAAGCCTTTTTACCAACATTATCAACTCCTAGAATATGAGTAATGATGTGTTGGGCATGTTTGACCTAATCTTAAGCTTGATAATCAAACTATTGTAATTAATTTTTGACTAGGCCAATACTATTTTGAAAGTGGGAACTAAATTTTTAGATATATATTTGTATTCTTCATTTTATTTACATGTGTTTATTATATTATTTCTTTCTCTATGTTTCTTTGTGAACCTTTTGTTGTTCTAAGTTATGCTTCAATAACCACTTTTGTACTCTTTCTAAATCTGACCATTTTTAATATATGTTAATGTATCAATTAGATTTTTTAATTGATTTATATTGTATAGGTTCATTGCTAAAAATGATGTTTTTTATATGTATTTTCAATTCTAGACATGAATTTGTGTGCCGATCATGCATTCTATGGTATACAATAATATATGGATCTCCTTACTTGATGTAGAGGAGGTAGGTTTATCAACTTCTCTCTAATAATTTGCCTTAAAATATCACCTAAATTTATATTTTATATTTTAATTCTTTTTTAATTACTCATTTTAGATACATTTTGATGTGATTTCTTATTTTGATATGTAACATTACTTGTCAAAAAATGCCTAAGTGAATATGCTTATACATGATTGACAATAATCTACCTTGGAAGATTTTAAATTTTAAACTAATTTTCCAATGTTGTAATATTTTCATGTAATATTTTATTCTAATTTATAATTATGTAATTATCTTTCTTGTAATGATAATTTAATCACATACATTCTCACAAGTGCAAACCCTAGTTACTTCCAATCAAACATGTAGGCACGTACCTTGTAGAGAATATATGGGAAGGGAAGGGTTTGAAGGATGAAGAGGATGAGTATACACATTTAAAATAGTATTATAATCTTCATGAATTCATTGAGGAGTAATATCATGGACCTAGTTAGAGGAAAACTATCTATCACCCTCATGGAGATTAGGAGGACGAAAATAATCTTCTTTATCCATGAAATTTGGTGATGCAACTTGGAAGAGTGTTTCTAAAGTAATATATATTAGGTTTTATAACCTAAACATAACCAATAAAAATATTAATCAAAAGGATAGATACCCTATTAACGTATAGGAATGGAGTTTGAGAAGTAATCATAGTAATTTGGGTTCACCAAAAGATTAATTTTTTTTAGGTTTTATAGAGTTTAATCCCTAGGCTATTAAAGGGGTTGAGTTTAATAAATCAGGGGATAAATATGGAATAAGTATAACCACTAAATTTAATAGAATTGACTTAGTTTTACATTTATAAAAATATAAATAAATGATGAAAACAAGTACTTAACTAGAAATTGATTGAAACAAGAGATATAGAGGCTAAAAATTGGGATGTGAACTAAATTTAGTGTCATAAACATAATCGAGGTGTCAAAAACATTCCTAGATAGTAATAACCTAACTAAATAATATCCCCAATGATGCTAGTATACTTATTATGGTGCTAGTGTCCTCTATATAGAACTATTTTGAGATTTTGGTTGAACCTATGTTTGAGTCTATCAATCATGTTACTATGTGTACCAGTTCTAATTCCCTATTGGTGATGTATATTGATTTAATTTCTATGCAAAGCCTAGACCTCTATGTTTCTAGGGCATCCATTTCGCATATGTATGAAAGTGTGATGTTATCAAGGTAGGTTGGACATCCTCAACACCTCGATGTGATGAGAGTTTCCTACATACCAATACTCTGATGAGGGATCAAGCTTGATGTACTTCTCTCCATCCAAATGCTAGTACAAGTGCAAGTGAAGCTAGTATGAATATCAATTTGAGTTCTTTCGAGTGGACCTTGAGAGTAAAAACATGAATATTTGGGATGATTATAGATGGATGTATCCATAAGTATGGTAGAAAAGGGATTTATAACCTTAATTTTTCATAAATTGTTCTAAGTTAGTTTTGTGTTATTTGCATCTCATTTTTATCTAGAGAAAAATAGGCTAACATTTATGTATATATATTATTCTAGTGATTTTGCATGTCTTAAATTTTGCTTAGGTTGACCACAGGTGATTATTGTTTTGAAAAGATATTGCTTGGTGGCCAAAATTGGGAAAAGGATAATAGTGCCCAAAATGGGACACTAATACCATTGGTAATGCTATCCAAATTATGACAATAGTGTTCAATTGGTATAGCTTGAGAGGATCTAAATTTTTTTATGGTTTTTTAGAGATGCGTGTGGCCCATACAAAGGTTTTATAAGTATATAAATAGGCCCTAAGATAGGTATATGGCTAAGCTAGGGATGGGTGGCTTCAAGTAACACTCTTTGCACTCAAGTGTCACTTTTAGATAATTATAGCTTATCATTATTATAAAATTCAAGGACACATTATAAAATATTTTAGGATACTAGCAGTTATGATTAAGGTTAATCAATAAGGTGATAAGAAACAATTTTGATATTAATAAAGTGATGTTCAAGAGCACTTAGGTTATTGTCTCACATATAAGGTGGGTATAGAGGAAGCAAAGTATTTATGTTTTATTTATTAAATTTGATAAATTCACATTACAAGTCAAAAAGATGGTTTCAGTAATTTAGATGACTCCTTCAAAAGCTTAGTGCAATTGGGGGATGGAAAGTACAACCAAGTTGAAAAAAGGGGAAACATGCAAAACACCACAAGTGAAAGTAAGCATGATGTAAAATATTTTTATTTTTATCCAAATGTGGATCACAAGGGTATTGATCACAAATTCATAGGATATAGTGATGAAATATATGAATAAAAATGTTATAGTCCTACTAATGCATCAAAAATTGTTTCTAGGGATTGTAACTTTTTTGAAAATGAGATATATTATAAATCTGATCATATAGATACATAGTTCATAATTTAATAGGTAAATACTCTTGAAATTTATTTTAAGGGCTTACAAATCCATACACATTTTATTAGTTTAATAAAAATCAATACTATATCTTCACAAGAGACTACTCATCCATTTTTATCAACTCCAAGTAACTACACACATTTGTTGAATTCACATCTAACCAATTCAATGTTTGATCAGGACTATTAGACAGGATTAAACATAAATAAAGTAATCTATTTGATTATTCTTATGAGGAAAATAACAAGTTAATATTTTAATAAATGGCATGTGAACCTATAAGTTATGTAGAAGCTAGTTAAAATAAAAAATGGATTGACACTATGAAAATTGAGATGAATTTAATTAAGAAGACTTATACATGTAATCTTATTGAGTCTCCATATAATATATATTTCATTTAAACCAAGTGGGTCTACAACATGAAAGTCAAGAGTGATGTTATAATTGATAAGATACAAATTATACTAGTTGTAAAAGGGTTTCCACAAACATATCATGGAGTGGACTACGAGAAAACATAAACACCTATGGAAACCATAAGGTTTTAAGGCAAAGGGTGAATACTTTTGGGTATATAAGTTTAGTAATACTTTTTTATGGGATGAAGAAAGATCCAAGAGCTTGGTATTAGGGAATTTGTATTTGATTATTAGATCAAGGATTCATAAGAAGTCAAAATGAACCAACTCTTTTCATTCAAGAATTGGGTTCTAATATTTTATATGTATGTATTTCTGCTTATGATTTGATATTTACATGAAGATATATGGATATGTGGAATAACTTCAACTAATTTATGAAATCATAATTTGAGATGACTGATTTTGGAGTTTTCAATTGCTTTCTTGGCATGTAAGTCCAACATAATGAGGAAGTATTTACTTCTCAATCCAACAATTCCATTGATATGTTAAATAAATAAAATATTCAAGGTAATAAGCTAGTGGTAAAGAGAATATCAATTCATTGAAAAAGATGGAGAAGAATTTGAGGGAAAAATTTATTCCTGTGTATTATGCATAAAACCATAATAGAAGATTCCAAAATATGAGGTAGAATGATCATAATATACAAGAGTTTACAAATGGGTTTTACAATCTTTTCATATGAGTGGATCATGATGAAACTGAGGAATAGATGTCCATAAATTATGTAAATTGTTTGATGTTTTCTATTCAAGATGAATTAGGCATGCATATAATACTTTGCATGGATTAATCTTAAAAATTAGATTTAAAGGTAGAAGAAAAATAAAATAGACATAATTTCATAAAAACATTTATTTGGCCAAGAAGAGGGCAATCCCTTGAAATAAGGGGATGAGATGGATTTAATTAAAATATATATGGGTTTAATACCACTAGATTAGAATCATAGCATGGTGCAAAAAGACAAAAAGATAATAGACAATGGTTTCATTACCATCAAAGAAGAAGAGGCTTTTAGAAAGGATGAAGCTATAGGGATGTTAGAGGATGGTTTAAAATTTGACATAAAACTTATGCTTGTTATAGATGTGAAAAATTAAGGACATAGAGAATTTGAGTATCCCATTATCAACATCAAGAAAGGAGGCAAGAGGATCTCCCAAGATTAAATTTAGTTTAGGCTAGGATAAAATTTAAAAATATTAAAGTTGAGGTAGTAGATATTGAAAAAAATACAATGATGAGAAGAGCAATGATTGCTCGATAAAATAAAGTGTGTAGAATAAATAAGGTGGTGATGCATGACTATGAACAAATAATTTTATAATAAGTTGTAATTTAGGAGGTAAGAAATCAAAATTAATTATAGATGGTGGTAGTAATGAAATTATGGTTTGTAAGAACATAAATGAGAAACTAATTTTACTGTGTGGAAAGCATCATAATCAATATCCAATTTCATGACTTAAGAAAGGGAATGAAGTTAGAGTAGATAAAAGGTGATTAATCATGTTTCCTATAGGTAAATATTACAATGATGAAATATGGTGTGATGTTATAGCAATGCATGCATACCATGCGTTATTGGTAAGGCCATGAAATTTTTATAGAAAATTAATTCATGATGGAGCAAATAACACATAATTTCTAAAAAGGTGGTATGAAGATAGTTTTGTTACCTCTTAAAGATGATGGGTAGGCTAAAAGGATGTTGAACACAAAATAAATTATCAAAGACATGAAGATGATTAGTTTTTGTTATGTAATAGTAGTGAATAAAGAAGACACTAAAAATTGATAAAAATATAAGTAGAAGTAATTGTAATGTTGAAATAATACCCATATTTTATACTCGATGAGTTACTGAATGGTTTCCCACTAAAGATAGATACTAAGTATCATATTAAGTTGATTTTAGGATCATCTCTACATAGTCAAGAAGCTTAGACAATGAGTCCAACACAACATGCAAAATTAAATAAACAAGTTATTGAATTGGTGAGCATGTGTGTATTAAGGGACAACATGAGTTCTTGTGTAACACCAACATTTATCACACTAAAGAAAGATGAAGGGTGGAGGATGTATGTGGATAATAGATCAATAAATAAAATTACAATCAAATATATATTTCTTATACCTCGTTTACATGATATGATGAATTTTATTGTAGAAGAAAAATATTTTTCTAAGATTGATCTAAGGAGTGGATGCTATAATATTTTTATTCATGAAGAAGATGAATGAAAAACATAAATCTAGACTATATATGGCTTATATGAGTAGATAGTGATGCCATTTGGATTATCTAATTCATGCATCCCATTTTTTAGGGTGATGAAGACATTTCTATGAGAATACAGTGGTGACTTTGTGTTGGTTTATTTTGAAATTTAGTATAAATAAATAAGAGCAATTACAACATTTAAGAATTGTATTAAAATTTTTAAGAGAAGAGAATCTATATGCAAATTTGAAGAAGTGTGGGTTTTATGAAGAATAATTTGGTATTATTAGGATTTATAGTTTTAGCATATGGTCTAAGAATGGATGAGAAAAAATTAAAAGAAATTGTTGAGTGACCTATTCACAAGAGTATCACAAAGGTAAGAAGATTCCATGGTTTACTAACTTTTTATAGAAAGTTCATTAAAAAATTTAGTAGTCTTGTTGCACTAATAACAAATTATATGAGAGGAAAAGAATTTACATGGATAAGAGAAGTAACATAAAGCTTTGAGTTACAATTGAAAAAACATCTTATAGAAAATCTTTTTTTAACATTACCAGATTTTAGCAAAGTGTTTGAGGTTGATTGTGATATATAATTTATGGGAATTAGAACTATTTTGAGTCAAGAATGAAAGCCAATAGAAAATTTATGTGAGAAATTAAATGAGATAAAAATAAAGTATTGTGTGTATGATGTTTAATTTTATGCCATTATACGAGCATTAAGACATTGAAGGTATTACCTAGTGCTTAAAGATATTATATTATTTACTGATCATGAGGCTTAGAAGTATGTGAACACTTACAATAAGTTAAATAATATCCATGCCATGTAGGTGTCTTTCTTCCAGGGTTATTATTTTTTGTTGAAGCATAAATCGATAAAATATAATTAGGTCGCTGATGTTTTGAGTAGGCGACTGGGGTTGATAACTACTATGGTGAGTAATGTATTTGTATTTGAAGTTATTAAGGAAGTATATTGTACTGATCCATATTTTGGCAAGTTAGTTGAACAATGTAGGAATCCCTTAACAAGGAAAATAAGTAATATTAATGATCAGTATCTTATGTAGGATGGTTATCTATTCAAAAGAAAACAACTATGTATTGCAATTGGGTCTCTAAGAGAAAAATATTATAAGATAATTGCATAGTGGTGGTTTAGTTGGACATTTTGGTAAGACGAAGGTCACAACTTTGGTGGAGGAGAAGTAATTTTGGCTAAAAATGAAGAGAAATGTGACAATATATGTTTCAAGGTGAAAGATATGTTAGGTGGAAAAATGTATTGCATAAAATATAGGGATATACATGCCACTATTGGTTACAAAAGGACCATGGATAGATTTGAGTATGGATTTCATGTTGGGATTACCAAACACAAAAAGAGGTAATTATTCAATTTTTGTTATTATAGACATACTTTGTAATATGTTTAATTTTATTGCATTTAAAGAAATAAACGATGCCACTAGAGTTGTAAAACTATCTTTTAAGGCTATTATGAGATTGCATGGTGTTCTAAAAACCATTACATCAAATAGGGAAATGAAATTTCTAAGCCAATTTTGAAGGAATTTATGGAGGAAGATGGTTAGTAATCTATCATTTAGTAGTGCATACAACTCATAAATAAATGGACAAACAAAAGTTGTAAACAGGGGCATGAGAATTTTACTGAGATGCATAGTTGGAGACAAGCCCAAGAAATGGGACTTGACTTCATCACAAGTTGAGTTTGTATATAATAAATCAAATAATAGATCAATAGGAAAATCAAATTTTTATCTGTAGCTCTATTTGAGCTCTCCTTCATGCTAAAATGACCATCTTGAAATGTTCAATTGAACCATAATCCACCCTATCCAGTTATGGACGTTTTGCAATTTTTTTGCAGGTTATACATGTCCATCTGAGAGTTTAAAAATGCACTTTAATAAAAAATTTAGTAATTTTCTATTTTTAAAAATTTTCTATTTTTGTAATTAGAAGTAAACTTCAATCGAAATTCATCTGATAAGTTAATTTTAGTGTTTATTTTAGTTTTAAAATTTTTTGGAGCTACATGCAAAACTAACTAAAAATAACAGATCAAATTTTCTTATTTATTTTTTTATTTTCAAATTTTACATGT
Organism: Torreya grandis; assembly: GCA_037957365.1. Lineage (NCBI taxonomy): Eukaryota > Viridiplantae > Streptophyta > Pinopsida > Cupressales > Taxaceae > Torreya > Torreya grandis. The sequence goes on along the minus strand of JARHVA010006584.1, from coordinate 527,214 downwards.
CAATTTAAATTTTGACTTAAATTTTATGTACATATAATTTGTAATTATTTGAATAGTTCAATATAAATCAAAATAAATTATTGTTTAAAAACTTATGTCTATTTATATTTTCTTCTCTTTATAGTGTTTAGGTTCATTAATGTGTAGGGTTAAGAGACTGCAACATAGGTTTCGTCAACTACTTAATGTTAACATAGATGATGATATTCCATAGATGATGGTCTCTTTTATTGTTTTGGTTATTTTAAAATAAGTTTAAAAAAATCAAAAGGAAACTAATTAATGCTAACATAGATGATGTCATTGCAATGATACTTTCATTTTCGCTCTTACCATATACTTCACTACACACTCACTCTATATATATCCATATCTATCGTATTTTATGCTAAAAGATAGAATCGCTTCTTTAATGTGTGGCCTTCATCATATTCATCAATAATTTAACATATATTTCTAATTTGAGAGTGAAATGTTACCATGTACAAAATCTTTTTAATTATATTGAATTGTCAAATAACGCAACAACAATAGATACGATTTGTACTTTATGTGAATAATAAATTGACATTTTAATGGATGTAATTTTCCAAACATAAATAAGAAGCATGGTTACAAAGTGTAGATCATAGTTAGTAACCAGTGCCTGAGCCTCCCCTTGAGATGGACGTAGATAGGCAGCAAGGCTTCCTTATTAAACCCCGCCTTTTCCAGCACTCTTGCGGATGCCACATTTTCAGGGAGAACAAGAGCTTCTATTCTCTGTATTCTCTGTAACTCTCTCAACCCCATCTTCACCGCAGCTACGACAGCTCGAGTGGTCACACCCATTTTCCAGTATTTTCTGGAGATGGCGTATGCCAGCTCAGCCCGGCAGCTGTGAATGCCGCTTCCTTGCTTCAGCATAATGTGTCCGATGGCCTTATTACTTCCATTTGTGCATATGGCTTTCATCCACGGATGGGGAATCGCCACCTTGGCAACATACTCTGTTGCCTGCTGTTTGGATTTGAAGGGCTCCCACGTCATGAACAGCGTCACTTCTTCGTCGCTCGCCCACTTGTAGAAGTGATCCACGTCGGCCATCCAGAAGTTCCTCATTTGCACTTGGAGTTGCCCCTCACCATTCTCAGTGTTATTCACCATTGCTTCGCTTCGCTTATTAACTCAATATTTCTATTCTAGTTCCGACTATTAAACTATTTCTATAAAATATTACATTTATTCCTCTTCTTGCCAAAAAAAAAAAAACATTTTTCTTTCAAAACATGACATAATTACCTCAAATGCATTATATGTTTGTAATATATTTGGGTAGATACCAGAATTTTATAAAAACATATAATAAAAATGGAATCTATGAATGATCTTAATATGTCATTCATTAGTTTCAGGGATGAAATTGTATGGACCAAAAGAAAAATTTAAAAATCATTCATTTTGTTTAAACATTTTAAATTTTTATATTTATTTTTTCTTGTTTAAACATTTTAAATTTTTATATTTATTTTTTCGTATTTGTTAACATTTATCAAATAATATTTAAATTTAATGTCAAACTTGTAGATTTTTTTGTGATTTTTAGTAATATTTTAATAGCTAATAATAAGGTGCAAGGACGCTTACCCTATGATAAAAAAAGATCTATCTGCTAAATCAGACCAAATTAAAGTTAATAAAAATCGCCAAAAATAAAAAGACAATAAATGTTATTGACTTTACTTTATAATTGATACCTTCCATATTTACTATTTTTATTTGAAATAATGAATCCCACCCAAAGATGTACATGGGAGGATGACTCACTGATTCAGCAATTCCTGCAGTTTTCTTTGCAATTCACTTTCTTCAGATTGGATGTATTTTATCTTTTTGGGGGTACATGTCTATATTGATATGATGGAAATCCTCCTCGAATGTGGGAAAATGTGTTCAATTGATCTCTTTCATCTCCATCAACTAATATATTATCTTACAAAGAAATAGTTTTGGTTTAATATCAAAAAGCTTAATGACTTCGTTGGAAATTAAAAAAAGATAGTTTTGGTTCTCGTTTATATGCGATAATTATGGACTTCAACTTCAAGAGAGAAATGTTATTGTATACTACAATATAATAGAAGATATCATTGCGATCACTATTTTTTAATTAATTCTTCTTCATAAATATTTGAGGGAGGAGGCCTTCACAATACCAAACTTTACCAAAAGGAAGGTGAAGAGTATCAAAGCTATTTAAGAAATTTATTGGAGAGCTAGTTTCTTAGTAGTGTGGGAGAAATAAATATCTTAAAAACAAGGAAAGACAGGGAAATATCTTAAATGATTGAGTTGATTTTCTAGTAATCTAATATTCTCTATTTATAAATGTTAACAATCAATAGAGAATCACCTTTTACTAATAATTTTGTGAAATTTGAATCAAATAGCAATTCTCAAACCTGTGAAAATAACTAGAACTTCAATGAAATTCTTTGAAAACCATGGAATCTTCAAGGAAAAATAGGATACAACTTGTCCCTAATTATCTCTAAACATTCCTCGACCACTAGAAATACATGTGTTCCTTTTGGATGCTCCATTGAAATTTATCTTGACAAAATAATAGACCGAAGGCTTCCAACTAACCAAAAGACTTTTATTGATTTAAGGAATGAGGATGAAATTTTTATCCAGTAAATTCTATTTTAAGAGAAATGACAATATTCTCCAATGATTTTATTTTTATAAGTAAACACTTTACCATTAAAAACCTTTTCATGAAGTGTTTTTATTTGAAGACTAGGGAGATATTTAGAGAGGGATAAGTTCCTAGAGATTCTATTGTTTCTTTCTTAATTAATGTTTCCTAATTTGAACTTATATCAAATTTGTCAATGTTAAAATTTGTGTGTTTTCATTTCATGTATCTATTACTATGAGTTATAATATTTACAGTGTAGATTTTACTAGATAAATTATCATACTTCACTTAGAAGGTCCTTATCTTGGCTCCAAATCATATAAAACCCTATATTTCCTTTCATATGTAAGAAATATGACATTCACATAGCTTATATCTTAATATAAAAGATGAGGGTTTTTTTGTAGAATGGACAATACTCTTTTGAGCTTGTAGATTTTCTTGTTAATGGTTAGTAAGATAATTTTATGTACTCGAAGACCAATACAGAAAAACAATGAACCTTATTGGTTTCCAATGGATTTTTATTCATATGGAATTTCCTCACTTAGTGGATCCAACCAACAAGTAAAAGCTCTGACCCAATTATCAATTTTTTTTGATCTGGATATTCTTTGTCTAGAAGAAATGAATTTTAACAGTTTATATTTAAATATGAAAGTCAGAACCATTTGAACTAACACTACATGTCAAATCTTTGACCATTACATAGAACATGATAGACTAATCACTACGATAATACCAAATTTTTAATCATTTGTAAAAGATTTGGGTGTCGACCTGTTTAATCATTCAATTTTGATGGTGTTTGAATATCATGGGAAAATACTTGGGGTAGATAATCTCCACACCTCCAACAATGTCATGATGAGAAATAATCTAGTGATGGCTAGTGAAGTAAAACCCAAATGCCAACTAGTAATTTATGGATACTTCAAGATAGATGAATCTATGCATGATAAACAAAAGGTTCTATGATTGAATATGATGTTAATGTCACCACTTTATTATTAGTTTTAGATTTAGTTTATAGTGTTATTTTAGTTTAGGAAAGTTATTTAATTCAATTATGTTTTAAATTAATTGTGTTGAATTTAAAGTAATTAAATAAGTATATGATATTGATCTAGATTTTGGAAATATAGTTCAGTAATGCTGGAACCAATTGACATGTGAGACACATAATATTTAGGATAAGTATCTTGTGTAGGATGGTTATCTCCTCAAAGGGAAAAAAATATGTATTTTAATTAGATATCTAAGATACAATATTATAATATAATTACATAATGATGGTTTGATTAAACATTTTCGTGAGACAAAGATACTAGCTTTGGTGGAAAATTATTTTTTTTCCAAAGATGAAGAGAGATGTGATAAGATATGTTTCAAGGTGAAGGATATGTTAGGGTGTAAAAGGACATGCACAAAATATAATGATGTACATGCCACTACTAGTTCCAAGAGGACTATGAACAAATTTAAGTATGGATTTCATGTTGGAATTTCAAAGCACATAGAGAGGAAATGATTTAATTTTTATAATTGTAGATAAGTTTCTAATATTGTTGATTTTATTAGATGTAAAAAAAATGATGCCACTAGAATTGAATAACTATTCTTTTAGGATATTGTGAGATTACGTAGTGTTCCAAAAATCATTACATTAGATAAGGACATGAAATTTCTAAGTCATTTTTGAATGAAATTATAGAGAAAGATGGGAACCAAGTTATTATTTAGTAGTGTGTACCACCCACAAATAGTTATACAAATAGAAGTCGTAAAGAAGAGCTTGGGAAATTTGTTGAGGTACGTAGTTAGAGAGAAGGCCAAGTAATGGGACTTAAATTTAATATAAGTTGAGTTTGTATATAATAATTCAATGAATAGATCAATAGGAAAATCAACATTTTAGATTTTTTATGGGAGAAATCCTATGAGTGTTTTACATTTTATAAAATTACTAATTACAAAATGAGTTAGTGATGATGTAGAAGCATTTGTATAGAATATATAGTAGTTGTAAGAAGAAGTAAGAAAGAAATTACAAGAAAGTAATGAAAAGTATAAAGTAATAATAGATGTAATAAGAAAGTCAAAAATATTTGAAGAATGACCTATAACAATCTAAAAGAAAATAGGACAGTTCAGAATTGTGAGAAAATAATGGCAATGCTAGTCAAGTGAGTTTACCACATAATTTTGATATCTTTATAGTATTGAATGTTTTATATTTATATGAATTTCATGGACAAGATGGTAAAGGTGAAGAAGATGAATTAGATTGGAAACAACAAATACCAAAGAAGAATAAAGAAAAGATAGTGTAGGTTCTGGATAAGAAGAGAGTGAACACAAGGCAAAGAAGTTATAAAAGGTATCTGGTATGGTAGAAAGGAATATAGGAGGAATACAACACTTGTATTTCAAAATGGGAGTTGAATAAAATTGATAATAACAAATTATAGAAATAGTTCAATCAGAGAAATTCATTGAAGCTAAGTTGTATATAGCCAGAGGGAAATGATAGAAAAAATGAGGTCAAACTTCTAGAGACCATAACTTTTTATCCATAACTCTATTTGAGTATTCCTTTATGCCAAAATAATGGAATCAAAAAAAATATGCAACAATAACCCACCCTATCTAGGTATGGACATTTTTTAAATTTTTTTGAAAGTCATATATGACCAATCGAGGGTCCAAAAATGCATTTTAACATTTATTTTGGTATTTTTCTATTTTTAAAAATTGTATATTTTTGTAACAGAGCGTGAGCTTTAGTCAAAATTTGGTTAGTAGGTTAATTTTAGTGTTTAGCATATTTTTAAATATTTTAAAGCTATGTATGCTTGCATGTAAACCTTACTAAAAATGACTACTTTTAAAATTAACAAATCAAATTTTATTATTTTTTAATGTTTTTAGTTTGACATGTCAACTCCAATTTTGAGTTAAAACTTGTTTATAATTGATTTATAATTATTTCAGTCATTTAACATGAATGAATTGAGGTTATTGTTTCAAAACCTATGCTTATTTGTTTTACTTGTCTTAATAGTAGTGAGGTAAAGAGCCTTCAGCATGCTTTCATCGAATACTTAATATAAACACAGATGATGGTCTCTTATATTGTTTTGGTTATTTAAAAATAAGTTCAAAAAAATGAAAAGGACACTACTTAATGCTAACATAGATGATGGTCTTGATTCGCATGCAGCAAAGATACTTTCAATTTTTCTCTTACCATAGTTCACCCCACACTCTCTCTACATGTCCATATCCATCCTCTTTTATGCTAGCGATAGAATCATTTCTTTAGATGTCTGACCTACATCATATTTATCAATAAATGAACATATGTTTCTACTTTGTGAATGAAATGTCACTGTGTACAAAATCTATTTAATTATATTGCATAGTCAAATAAGACAACAACAATAGATACGATGTGTGCTCTGTGTGAATAATAAAATGACATATGAATGGATGTAATGGGAATGCGACTGCATAGGTGAAACACCTATTAAAAAGTATTTATAGTTTGGAGAGGGTTAGCACTTATGTAGCTTGGTCATTATTGACTGAAGATATTTACCCAACTTAATGCTAGTGACCCATGCACATGTGAACTAAATTAATAATTAGTAGATATATATGTAAAATAATATGCATGTTTGGAATAGATAGTAGGGTTATTAAGATGTTTAAAAACATAATATAAGGATCAAAATCATAAGATAACATGTTGGTATGAGAGAATGACATATTGGAGCTATATTTTTCTCCACAAGTCAAATGTGTTAAATGTACATCAATATTTTCATTTTCAAATACTTAATACAAATTTTATTTATATAATTTATAAAACATGATAAATTTTACATATAACCTTCATAACATTATACATATAGAGGCCTTTAGGTGTGGAAAATGAAGAATCGAGAGCCAGATATAGATTTTAGATCGCATATCCATGACAAGTTTTTCCATCCTCCTTATTTGATATCTCATGATCAGGTGACTTTTTTGGAGGGTAATTATAGGGATGAAGAGTCTCCTATTCCTACATTGATATCTTCTCAGTCAATTGAGGAAGTTCTCATGCCTATGAGGCCAATTTTTTTCAAGGTTCATGCTAATATGGGAGCCACTGCCAAGAGGAGAGGGAAAAAAATAGAAGATGAGATTTTGACAGTGGAAGTAGAGTCCTTGGTAAGTGATGGTGTACACAAGATGATGGATGACTTTATTTCCTATTGTGATAGGAGAATGACTATAATTTATGGATGAATCATCACTACTCTTAAGCGGTGAAACTACACCTTTTATTTTTCCTTCTACTTTTGATGTTTCTTGCTCAACTTGGTTAAGCCGTTTTGGTTGCCTTTGTATGTAGTGTCTCTGCTTCTTTATTTGTTCATGCAACCTTCTTCTTAGAGCCTTTTGGGTTCTTATATTTATAGTTGAATTTATGTTGTCTATCAAATATTTTTGGTGTGGTTTTTTTATTTTTGTGGTTTTGTGA